>QJSC01007394.1:679824-790694 GCA_003697955.1 Calidris pygmaea | reverse complement strand
TGCTCTTTGCTCGGACGGGCCACGCCGGACCCCAGGGGCTGCCCAGGGCTCTGCCCCCACTCCGGGGGGCTCTTAGCCCCCTCCTGCCAGCTGCTGGCCCGCAGCCTCCGCTAAATTCAGCCTCTGTGCTTCAGCCTCCTGCCCTGCACGTACAGTCACCCACGGTCACTCCCCACAAGATGAACCATCCCAGGGTCTCCAGCCCGAAGTCCCACCAGGGAAACCCCTGGAGCTTGGATCCCATAGCACCCTGGGGAACCAGGGATGGAGAGGGGAGCGCTGGAGCAAGGGAGGGTGATCAGCTGGGTCCTCAGGTGTGACCCCACTGCTGGGAGCCCCAAATTTTGTTAGTACCAGGGACTGACCCTATATCACGTCCTTCGAGCTGGCTGTGCACTGGTCTCCCTGTGCTCCCATCTGGTCCCGCTCTCACCCACGCATGGGCAAGGTGGTGCAGGCACCCTGGGGGTGATCCCATGGCGAGACCCATGGAAAAGCCACTTGGAAAACATGATGTAGAAGGCCAAGGTGCCTTTTGCAGCCCTTTTGCAGGGGTACGGCTGCCCCACAGGGGCATGGCAGGACCCCGACCCTGCCCCCGGGGCCAGCTGGGGTGAAAAGGCTACTTGAGAGAGGTCAGGAGGAGAAAACTAACCTGCTTTTCTTTGGCAATTATGAAGTGACAAATTACCAGTGAAAGAGCTCATCTGTCTGTATTTATTTGTAGAGCCCCTCCTCGCTGCAAAGCTAAGGCGCAGAGAGGACCGGGATCACAGCCCTTCTCTTAAGGATTTCAAAACAGTCTGCTGACACCTCACTCCATCTCTGTCAGCACGGAGGATGCACAGAAATTAAGTGGCCAGCCCGGTGCCACCAGGCAAGATGCATTTCCAAGAGTGAGCACCTCGAGCATGCTCTGCACCCCTCAACACAGCATCTTCCACTCTCTTCCAGGTGCATCCCCTCAAGCACCTGGAGGACCAGGAATGGCTCCTCCCGATCCCACACCCCCAAGAGCTCAGGGTTTAAGGAAATCTGGTATTAGGAGGCTCCTGATAAACCAGAAAGATCTGGACCCCTTTCTGTGTGCCATCCCTGAGCTCTATGTCTCCACACTGCTCACAAGTCAAGGGTGAATCCAGCACACACCCAGCCCCAGACACAACAAGGGCCCTGAGCCATTGCATGTGTGAGATATTTAATTGCATTACAACTATTTTCTGTTATCAAGGAATCAGGAGGGGAGTCAAAACAGGCACTTTGATCCCTGCAGAAGCTGGAGGAACAGCAACGAGTTGGCCAAGACGCAAACCTCCTCCTCCCTCCCCAGCAGCAGAAGAGGGGGAACAGAGCCCTTCCCCAAAGCTGGGTTTGGGGGGGCTGGAAAAGCCCCCCATCTTCCTGGTGGGGCAGCAGCAAACACAGCAGCAATCACTTCGCTTACAGGAAATAAAAAATAAAATAATAATAATAAAAAAAAATCGGTGGCCAGCTTGGCTTTGCTTTTCTTTCTGTTATTATCATCTTTAAATATAGAAGCAAACCCGATTTTCAAAGGAAAGCGTGGTTTTCGAGCCAGCGGGCAGCCTGTGGCGTGAGGGCAAGCATCCCGGGGAGCACTGGCCCTTGGATCCTGCCCCCTTGGGGGTTAGGGGAAAAAAAAAAAGACACCCTTAGGAAGGGAGGTAAATATTTACTCTCTAAACACAAACTGCAGCCTGGAGGTTAACAAGACACATAACCACCCTCTGCAACAGGAGCCATTGATGGGTGAGTGTGGCCGGACGGGTGCTGCAGTGTCCCGGGGGTGGGGAGGGGGACCAGCAGGTTGCTGCCAGGGCAGATCATCCCCCCTTCCCCTTCCCCTGCCCTCCCCAAGCCGCCTCCCAGCGCTTCCCAAATGAAAAAATATTGCGGCCAAGTTAGAAACACACGGATCGTCACTAACCAAATTGAAACTCTTATTTTCCTTCTCCATCTGACCGGCTCTGCAGCCTTCGGGGGAGGATTTATCTCCGCTGTTAAACCCAAGAGCAAGTTCAATCTTGTTTGTACCTGGCAACAAATCCAGGTTAAGCTCAGGCCAGCGCTAACGGCTCCCGTTCACCGGGGCTCCAGCACCTCCCTTGTGCGACGCTCCCGCTCCCCGGGCACCGAGGTGACTCCAGGAGGGATGGGGGCTGGAAAACGGCCTCTTGTCACCCCTCGTCACCAAGGTGGTGCTCAGCCTCCATGACCCCGTGCTCACAGGACGTGCCCTGCATCAGGGGCACCCCCTAAAGCTGAGCCCCCAGGCAGGGCTGGGAGGGTTTTGCCCGGTGCCGTGATGGCACAGGGACATTCCTGCCCACAGCCCTGCGATGCGCCCAGGGTGGCTTCTGTCACCCCACTGCCACCCGCACAGGGAAAGGCCAGGGTGATCTGCAGGCACCATCCTGGCATATTCCCCCCCCCCCCCAGGGTCTGGCATCTTGGCAGCCCCGGTGACCACAATGGCAACTTGTCCCTGTGTTTGGACCAAGTCAAGGAGGAATGGGACACAGAGGAGGGGTGACGGTGAGCTGGAGACATCCCAGGGATCTGAACATTCATTCATGGGAAATTCCTGAGGGAAAAAGTCTCTTCTGCTGAGCTGTGGGGTCCTGTATCCATTCCCCCCCAGTCCCCCCCCAAGTTCTGCCCTTGCTCCTCACCTCCAGCCAGGCTGGATTTACTCTCACACTCAGCCCCGCCATGACCAGGAGGGATGGTCCTGAGTACGGGGACCCTCTGGGGCAATGGGGACCCCCCCAGTGGGAACAGACCCTCCATGAGGGGACCTGAAGGAATAACTTGCGACATACCAGTGAAGAACAAAAGAGGACGTGGACTGGGTTATATTTTAAAATGCTCATATATTTTCTTATTTTTTTTATCCTTTTTTCTTTTTCTTTTTTTCTTTTTCTTTTTTTTTTTTCACAATTCTAATACAATTGTTCATCAAAATACTGGCGTTTCCAGCAGCAATTCTTTTTTTTTTTTAATTTTTTTCCTTTTTTTTTAAGTGAATAATAATATACGGTAGTGATTTCACAGTAAAACAGACCTGCGGGAACGCCGGATATACGTGACAAAAGACACCCCCAGACCAGCCCGCTCCCTCCCACCCCACCCCACCCCCCCCCGAAAAAGATTTTGGAAGTGGGGGAAAAAAATAAAAAGTTCATTCAAAAAAATTATTTCAAAAGAGATTTCATATAAAGCCTTTAAAACACGGTCAAAAGTTTCTCCCTCTTCTCCAGATCCCTGTCCCTAAGGTTGAACATTTACAGAGAGAAAGAGAGAGAGAGAAAGAGAGAAAAATAGAGAGAGTTTATAACAATCTCTGCAGAGGAAACAAAACAATCCAGAAAGAAAATATCCAAGAATATGTAAGGGATAAAATTACATTTGTACAAAAATAGATTTTAACTTTATTGATGCTTTAGATATTTTTCCTTATCTTTTATCTTTTTTTTTTGTCATTCTAAATTTTAACGTATTTTATTTTTTAGCTATGCGTCCCATAGCCAAGGCATCCATCACTAAGTATTGGGAACTGCTAAAGCTATTTTTACTCAAAACCACCTGCTGCTCAAAAGAAAAACAAAACAAAACAAAAACCAAAAAAAAGAAAACAAAAAGGCATCTTAAAATAGATGCATTTCCTTTGTCTCGAGGAATAAAGATCCAGATTTGGCATCTGCCAATTCGGAAAGGGCTTCAGATACAATGTACTCGCTTACATGAAGCAAAAAAAAAAAAAAAAAAAAAAAAAAAAAAAAAAAAAAAAAAAAAAAAAAAAAAAAAAAAAAAAAAAAAAAAAAAAAAAAAAAAAAAAAAAAAAAAAAAAAAAAATAGGAAAAAAGAACTGACTTAAAACAAACAAAAAAAAAAACCCACAAAAAGTCTGTAATTGCTACGGTTATAATATATGTATATGTGAGTGAGGATATTTATACAGTGTATATATCTACAGTACATACATGTATACACACGCACATATGTATCAACTTAAACCAGATCATGCATGTCGTCACTGATGGGGACAGCATCAGCTCTTGAGCCACGGTCCCACCATCTCCACCCCTTCGTACGACCAGGGGCTGAGCCCAGCCAGAAACACCACGGCTCCCCCCACCCCGGGGGGCTGCGGGGCAGGGTGGGCTGCCAGGAGAAAGCCAGGTCCAAAGTGCAGAGAAGCTGCTGGTGAGCTTGGTGGGGCGGGGGGGGGGCGTCAGCATGGGGCTTCTTCCACCCACGGGTGGTGGGGAGATGATGGTCCTTTGCCCATTAAGTCCACTCCTCGGGTCCCACCCGGCAGCGGGGCTCAGCCCTTGGGTGCTGATGGATCTCAGGGAGGTTGAGCATCCTCCCGGGGTGGCCCGTGGGCATCCTGGATTGGGCTCGGTTCGGGTCAGGGCTCGGTGGAAACACGTGAGAAGGCAGTGAGGAACATCCAGGGCGGCAGGCGGGTGGCTGAAAAGCTGATGTTTGTGCTATCTTTAGAAAATTAAAGATTGTCCCACCAACAAAAAAAGGAATTTAAAAAAAAAATAATAATTAAAAAATAGATCACCCTAATCAAACCAGATTTTTGCAAGAGTACTAAGATCTGGTTAAATGAAAGTCCTACCTCTCTAGCGAATAATGTGCCTTTTTTTTTCTTTTACCCATGTATCACCTCTTCAAACAAGCATGTAGTATATTTATAATTATTACGAGGACAAAAAAAAAAAAAAAAAAAGCCCAAAGTGAAAAAATACAAATGAAAGACTCAAACTCATGCAAAAGCACGTTGCTTTAAGGCTGCTGTGGCAGATGTTACCGGATGCACAAAAGCTTTTCCTTCTGATGGGGAGGGCTGGGCTGGTGACACTGGAGGGGGGGGACACGGGGTGGGCTGGGGTCCCGGCTCTGGGGGTTGGTCACACACATTCAGAACCCGCTGGCAACCCGAAATGCCCCGTGTGGCTGCCGGGGGGCAATCAAAGAGCTCTACTGAAAGCAAGAGAGTCACGTTGAGTTACAGCAATGTGGGGGGGTCCATTGACACCGGCTGAAAACAAAAAGCCCAGGACAATGCTCAGCCTTTCCCCAAAACCCTCCTCATCCTGGGGCATGAATTGAGGCTGTGAGCTGCTCCAGGAGGGAAACTGAGGCACGGAGACACATGCTCTGACCAAGAGCTCCTGGCGTGCAGAGCCTTCCCCTTTGCTGAGGACACCCCCTTGCTCATGGTAGTGTATTTTTATCGGGTCAAATACTAACTGGGATGGGATGGGATGGCTTGGCATAGCATGGGAAAGGATGGGGTAGGATGAGATGGGAAAGGATGGGGTGGGATGGAATGACATGGGAAAGGATGGGGTGGGGTGGGATGGGATAGGGTGGCATAGGATGGGATGGCATGGCATGGGAAAGGATGGGATGGCAAAGCATGGGATGGGATGGCATGGCATGGCATGGCAGCTCCTGCTCTGCAGCCCGGCAGTGCCCAGGGCTGTAGCTGGCCAGAGCACAGCCTCACAAGCCACCAACAGCTCAGCACCAGCACCAAACAGCCCCTTCCAAGCCATCAATCGGGGAAAAAAAAAAAGTGATTCCACCCAACGGAGAAGGACGGCGGGTTTATCCTAGTGCAATATCCACCGACTCTTTCACAAAGCACCCTCATCCTCTCCAGAAAGCGAGCTCCAGGCTCTTTCCCACCAGCAAGAGCCAGGCTGGGGGCTGGTTTGGGGCTGGGGGTTGCCGGGGGCTGGTTTGGCTGGGGGCTGAGCTCCAAGGTGGTTGGCTGGGGGCTAACACCTCCCTGCAAGCCCCTCGCGGGGCTGCGGCAGCCTTACGCTGGCAAGGAACAGCCTGCTCGTGTTTACTGGCACCCTTTACATATTTCATTTCTCTTGCCTAGTTTTCTTGGCAAAATCTTGCAGGGTGAAGCTGTTTAATAATATTTTCGGCGGCATGCAGGCTGCTGGAGAAACACAGCCAAAACACTTTCCCTGCCTCTGTGGATTTGCCACTTCAGGCCAGCCTAAGGGAAAGTTATGACCTGAAATCCTGAGTATTTATTTAGCAATGAGATGGCCTGGTTAACTGCAGGGGATGGAGCCGGGGACTCGAGCTGCCAGGCAGGATGATGACAGGCGGGTGACAGCCGCGTCCCCTCAAAAACAGAGGTGGGAGCTGGTGGGCACCGCTCCATCCCTCCCTCCAGGCACAAAGGAGGTGTTTGAAGAGCCAGCTACAATCCAGGGGGCGAAAAAAATACCTTTGGGACCTAGTACTTTGCCATTCCAAAGCACAGAAGACATGAAAGTGGCGGGGAAGCCCTTGGCCCCTGGCCAAGTGCAGGCACCTCGTTCTTGGCTCTAAACACCCACCCCATGGTGCCATCGGGACAGTCCGTCCCACCAAGTGGGGACATGACCCTCCCCAACACCCCTCATGCTTGTTCTGCAATTTTTTTTTCTTCTAACTCATTTTTTCCATGGGGCTCTGGAGACTCCTGATGAAGACAAAATGGGGAGATGAAGGGGAAACACTCCCTGGCTGGGGGATCCTGTCCTGTGGGGTGTGGGCATGTTCCTGGGACCGTGTCCCTAATCCCCAACATCCCGTCCATCTCCCCTCCTGTCACATCAAGGCTCAAGGAAAGGACCGTGCAAAAACCAAGGTGCTTTTGGTGCTCTCAGCATCCCCGAGGGGCCGGGGATGGGCGCTCTGCCCCACGCCCCCCACCTCTCACCCCCCTGTCCCTGCCTGACGGGGGAGATTCAGGGCAGGGGGAGCCCTGTTCTTGCTTCACCACTAATTAACAGCCGCAATTACCAGCCTGGCCAAGCACTCCCACTAATTGTTGCCTTGCCGTGTTTTGCACGGCAGCTGCTGAATCAACAGGAGCAGCCTCTTGGGCGAGCCCAAACCCCCGTGCCAGCCGAGGGCTTGGTGGCCACGGGGACATGCCTGCGGTACCCGGGGCTGCTGGGGCACGGAGGGGGTGTTCTGCCAAGCCCACCCCACCAGCTGGAAATGCCCCTCCAACCTCGCTGAACCAGGTCAGGACCAAAACCACTGAGAAGGAGCCATTGCCAGCACGGTATCTCCTGCCACTCCAAGGTGACAGCCCTTGAAATAAAGCGTGGGTCTGGCAGGACAGGCTGGACCCAGTCTCACCAGTGGGGCCGTGCTGGGATGCTGGACACAGGGCTGAGGGCAGGGGTCTGGCAAGACCCCGTGAGCTGGGGAAGGGTGATATTGAGGCCCTGGCAGCCTTAAAGCAAGTGGTCCAGCTGGCTCATGTCCGCACAGGCAGCTCCACACCAAGCGCAGAGGCATCTTCGGGAGGAGCAGCGATGCCCGGCTCCTCTCCAGGATGGCAAGAAGGGATTTTTCAGGTGCTGCCACCCACGGGACCCTCTGCACAGCGGAAGAGAGGGCACCCCGGCTCCCCACGCCCCCAGTTGCCTTGTTATTTGAGGGGGGGGAATAAAGCTCAATCCCAAATCCTCTGCTTTTAATTGAAAGGAGAAGGCTCTGCACAGCCACGGGTGACTCATTTGCAGGGCATGGGCCGGGCCGCCTCTCCCTCCGCGAAGTAACTACCGAGACTACTAATAATAGTTAGAAACCAAAAATAGAATTCCTTTTTTTTTTTTTTTTTTTCTTCTCTTCTCTTTTTTTTTTTTTTTTTTTTCCCAAAAACTCCATCCTCTGAAAATAGCCAGCTGCAATCCGGTGAGTTCAACCACTCCCCGTCGGCTCGTCCAAACCCCGCTGGGACCCCCAAGGGCTGGGACCCCTCCCCGGCCCCAACCCCGCTCCTGCCCCGTGGGAATCACCACCGGCTGCAACACGCACGTGGGGTGATGCCAAACCCGTCCGGCGGCTCACCCCAAAACTCATGGCACGGCTGGGGGGGGACCGGGGTGGGGGGACGCCAGCCGGGGCGGCGGGTGGCAAGCTCTCTCCGCTTCCACTTCTCTACATCTAGCGCAGGGAACCAGCGAGCAGGTCTCGAGACGCAGCAGTGACAGCAAAAAAACGGACAAGGGTGAAGGCAACAAGGAGGCGAGGACGGCAGGGGCTCGCCCCGGGTCAGACGGTGCCTCCAGCGCTGGGGAGAGGAGGGAGGGACGGGCTGGGGGAGGAAAGCGGAGGAAGGGGCCCCGCGAGACCCCCCCCCCGGCCGGGCGAGGGACTGACCCAGCAGCAGTTCTCTTAAGTCATTTGATGGGGCGCTTCCAGCATTTCCATCAAGAAGGTGTCGATCGGCGTGTCGCCTATTAGCTTGAAGAAGAAGAGGTGCTCCAGGCATTTCAGGCCGATGGACCGGAGGGCTGGGAGGCGGAGCAGGAGCTTTGCGAACCTGGGGGCAGGAGACACCACACGGTCAGACATCCCACCGCAGTCCCCCTGTTTCCGCCCCGACCCTCAAAGCTTCGGGGGGGTGCTCCCCCTCAGGAGTCAAACACAACATCTTCTGCTACCCAAGGCGCCGGGCTACACCCAGAGCTGTGCAGAGAAATCATTAATTATGTCCCAGCCCTGAAGATCAGGCAGCCACTTCACAACAAGCATCTGCTGATAGCTGAGCTGGAAGAGTCAGATAAGAAATGAAAGGCCATCCCTGGACTGGGGTGCATCTGTGTTACCTCTGTGCGTTACCGTACAGGGAGCACCCCGAGATGCTGCTGGGGTCCCCACACCGCAGCCGTGGGGATATGGCACCGTGGGGCCAGCCCGGTCCCAGGCAGCGCTGCAAGGAGCTTCAGAAGCTCCATCTTCGGTCAGGGAAAAGGGCCAGCAGCCGGGGAGGGGATGGAGGAGAGGCTGAGTGGGGTTAGCTGGCATTTAGCTCGGCCGTGCCCCTTCCCTCAAGGCTCCGGGCACCTCGCAGGCAGCTCCACCAGCCATCACTCCTCTGCCGAGCCCCGGGGGCTGCTGGTGCAGCAGAAACGCGGCTGACAGCCGGGCTGGAGGCACCTCGGGGGGGTGAAGCCAATGGAAGGAGACAAGGGCTTTGATGCACAAGCTGGAAAGAGCGCTGCAAATCAGCCGGGACACAGGGGGCTCCCCTTCTCCCTGCCCCAGCCCAACAAAAGCCCTTTCTCCGACGCTCGTCAAGTCGCACCCTCGATGCCAGCAAGAGCCGAGGGGCAGGAGGGGTGCGCAGCCGGGCAGGGGAGAGCCAGGGGGGCTGGGGAGAGCCGACAGAACTGCAGGACCTGGCTGGGATGAAGGAGATGAGCCCAAGGGCTGGCGATGCTGGGGAAAGGCTGCTGCGTGTTGGGCTCCGAGGTTCAGCAGGAGGCTGCGGAGCCGGGAGAAAGCCACCGGCTCCTCCAAGGGTGCTCCCGAGCATCCCGCGGTGCCACCCAGGGTGGGTGCCACCCTGTCCCGGGGGTGCAGGCAGCAACCCCAGGCGCCGTGGGACGTCGCCTCCCCGCTCTCAAAAGGGGGAAAAGGCCCTTTAACGGCCGGGAGCGCATTTATTTGTTTTTACTGCTGCACAATCAGGGCTTCAACATAAGCAAAGGCCGGAACCAGCCCGGGGAGAAGGGGACTCTCCAGAAAACCCACACATCGAGGGAGACATGCACAAACATACAGATATTATACATGCATGCACACTTCTCTCTCTCTATTTCTTTCTTTCTTTTTTTTTTTTTTGCTGAGCTGGCGAGAACGGTGGGAGCAGAGCCAGGAAAAACAAATCAGTCCTACCATCCTATTCAGGAAGTTTCACTTTAAACCAAACCAGATGATGGCTCCAGCCCTCGGATACGTTTAACTGTGAGATAACCAGCCCGCAGCACAACATGCCAGCGCTGTGGCTGGCGGGGGTGGAGGTGGGGGGGGGAGGAAGAAAATAGCCCTGATTCCCCGCGGCTGCTCGGTGTCACGTACACACTGTGCCCTCCCTGCCGAGGAGCCGGGGCTGGCATGGGGGGGAGAAGGGCTGGGTTTTTCCTAGGAATGCCTCCCTCCGACCCGCTGCGGCAGAGAAGTTCCCTTTTGGTGTTCAGATGGTGCTCGAGAGCTCTCGATGGCCGGGGACCGGGCTGAAGTCACGGCACCCAAGGGCATCCGAAGCGGTGGGGAAGCCAAGGGCTCGCCGCAGCCTGGAGCAGGGGAGGGTGCCCGCCGCCGGCGCGACCAGGCGTTTGCTCAACAACCACAGGAAGAACTTGTTTCCAGCCCCAGATGGCAATCACATTGTGCCATGAGACCAGGAGGATGGAGAGAGAGAGCTCTTGAGAGCTTCGTTTAGCTCTTGTGCAACTCTGGACTCCCGGCCCACGAGTTAACCCTCCCGAGCCACCTGGGCTTATTCCACCATCGCCCTGCACCATACGAGAGAGGCAGCAAGGCCAGCAATGCCCAGTAACGCCTCTCAGGACAGCCCTAAGCGTGCAAAAACCTTTAAGGTCACCCAAGAAGGGTGTGAGGATCACACAAGGAGGTCTCCAGCCCAATGTCATTCAAAGCCAGTGAGAGAACAAACTCCAGAGCCCCCGCTGCAGCTCCGGGACCTAAAACGCTCCTTTACACACGGCTGATGATTGAGGTAGAGCCCTGGGGAACTGATTTTGGCTGGTGGCTCAGTGACTCTGCTCAGTCATGCACAGCGGCGTTGCGGTCGATGAAGAGAGGGGCTGTCCCCATGGCAGCCCCCTGCCCAGCCCCGTCCCAGCCTGCGAGGGCAGCACGGCTCGGCTGCGGACACTGGACGCCTGTGGGAAGCAAAGAGTTCATCCCACTGGGGGAATAACCCAGGAGAGGCGCTGGGCAGCATTCCCAAGGCAGCAATCCTTGTGCCAGGTACGGCTGGCTGCTCCCTGCGAGCCCCAGGGGAGGCAGAGCTCTTCCGAAACACCAGAACAGCCACAGTCCAGGGTCTGGGTCTGGCTTTGCTTTGGAACTGCAATTTAATAAGGCTTCTTGGAGCCTGGGGTCCAAAACAAACCACCCTGGGGAGGGGAGGTAACCACCCCTGCTCTGCGCATCCCTCACTTCCCTCCTCACCACGAAGTCACACACACCCAACGGTACCTTCATCCTAACGCCCCGCCACAAGCCAACCATGAACATCCAAGAAGCCTCTTTACAACGTGTCTTTTTTCATTTGCCAGCACATCGACACCCAAACAGGGGAAAAAAAAGCCCAAGATTGCTTCCAAGGGCGTGATCTGCCCACTGCATTCATTGCTCTAAGAGCATCCCTTTTTTTTTTCCCTTCAACCATCCAGACACGCAAGACCGGGAATGCAGGTGAGATGCAAATCCCAGTTGCCTGGGCTGTTTTTCCCAATATTCACGGTTCAGCAGCGATACGCACCACCAGCAGTTTCCAGTGCTTTGCTTGGTTTCTCAAATGACTGTCAGTAACTTAACTGGCAGTTGCCAACTTCAGGCTGTAACTGGGAAAATGCGCCCACTCAGCTCCAGAGCGGTCCAGGAAAGCATTCCTAATTCCCCCTCCCATTCCCAGCTGGATTGGGGGAGGTGGGGAGGGAAGAAAAAGAGCATCAATTGAGGCTTTCACTTCCCGGCAATGATGCTCATCTGCCACTGAAAATTAACTCCGTGTGCGTCTTATTTTCGCTGTGGTTTGCTCTCCGTGGTTGCCAAAAGGGAAACGATACCCCTTCCCCCCCCGATGTGCTCGTCCCGCGGCCGCGGGAGCCGGGGCTCCTCAGGTCTCGGCAGCGTCGGGACTGCCCGACCTTGTCCCGGCTGCTGTGGGAATAAAGACCACTCTGCACTTCATGGGGAAGGGCTTTGCTAAGGACGCTCGCGGCTGAAGAAGGTAGAAATGAGTGGTTTTCTTTCCAGACTACTGCTCGCTGCCAAAAGACGACGGGAAGAGAGAGCCCGAAACGGGAAGGACCCAGCCACCCCGAGGAGGGCACTCGGACCCCGCTGAGCGCTGCAGGACCCTTTGCACGGGCTGCAGCACCCATTCCAGGGGGATTTACAGGGGTACAAGGCTGGGGAGGGGGGACAGGACACGGCCAGCAACTCACCTCCCGGGCTGGTCGGGGTATTTGTGTTTGCAGTATGCCTCTAGCGACGCGTACACCTTCTCCCGTAACGCCTCCACCTCAGCCGGGTTGGAGAGACCTTTCGAGTCTGGAAGGCAATGGAAGGACCATCAGCCAAAAACCTCCAGGCTTTCCAAACAGGCAAAGACCCCCCTGGTCACCCCCCCAAACCTCTCCATCCCTCCCAGCACCATCAGACCAGGGCCCAGTGTGGATGCAGGGTCTGAACCCCAGGAATTTGGGGGCATCTAGCACCTTCTGGGGAGTGTTTAAACCCTGAAAGGTTTGTCCTGTAACTACAGATCTGTTTTACTCCACCTCACATCCCATCCCCAACCGTTTTGGTTTATTCCAGTGGTCACAGACCCTTCATGGAGAGGGTTTAAGTCCCCCTCAAGTCCTGGGCTTGTGGGCTTTCTCCCTCCAGCACGAAGCACCGTGGCAGGGCTAAACAAAAAGCCCCCACTCTGGCAGGTCCCCCCACGAGGATCTGTTTTTAGTCGGGTGAAAGGGACAGTCAAGCAATCGATATCCCCAAGCACAAGCACCACGGGAACCTCTCCAGATTCCCCTTCTTTTACCATATACGGCTAATCCCAAATTACAGACAATAAATTACTGGTGATTACAAGGGGGAAAAAAATAAAGACAAAAAAAAAAAAAAAGTCTAGCAGAAAAACAAACCCAAGTAACAGCAATAAACCCTGCTGAAATGCCCTGGCCTGGGTTCGGTGGGAAAGGCCAGCAAAAGAGCCGTGCCTGGGCACAAACCATGCTCCTGGGAGGGCAGGGAGGGGAAAGGGTGGCTGCAGATGTGGAGGTCTGTCCTCAGCTCCCATCTGCTTTTGCTCTGGATTGACCTGCTCTTAAATTTAGGGAACCCCCCAACAGAGCTGTATGTGCAGGCTGGCAGCCCATCGCCCGTGGCAGCGGGGACTTTGCTCCCCGAAACACCAGAGACAACCCCTGGCCCTCAACCTTCTTCCCTTGGGCAGCTGGGGCCAAGAGGGAAAAGCGAGCAGCCTCCTGGAGTCTGTAAAACTAAGCAAGCTGCGGATGAAAAAGAAAGTTCTTGTGTATTTTATGAGCACGTTTCATGCCTTTCACCCTCTGCAGGCTCTGCAGCGGGATTTTCCAGAAATGCAGTTAATAAACGCCCTTGGATGTTGAGAGCAGGAAAGAGAGGGCAATAACGTCCATGCTCTAACTTTGCTCTAACCCATACTTTTGTCTCAAAGGATATTGAGATTCATTTTTGCTCCTACTCAGGGACAACTCCCTCAAGCAGCAGAACTTCCTTTCTACAGAGTTGCTGTAAAACTGGAAACGGGAGGACTGTGTAACGCTGATCAAGCCAAAAGCCCTCAAGCTCAGCAGAAAACTCAGCCCATCCAGAAGCAGCATCGCCACCTCCTCAGATGATCACAGCCAAGTCCCAGCCAAGGCTGGGTCCTGCCTGGAGAATATTTTGGACCATAAAACTGTGTTGCCTTCTGCAAAGGGGAAAACACCCTGGGCTTGGATCCAGATCCATCCTTCTAAGGATGGACATGCTTCTAAGGTGGCAGATGACAGGCAGCACTTCATTTGACTTTCATTCTCCTCTCTTCCTTCTTGCCCTGTCCTCGGGAGTTGGGTGCCCTCGGTTATTCGCAATGGAGCTTTGGGGGTACAAAAAGGAGCTAAAAAGGATGCAGCATCAGCCATAAGAGGACAGGAGAGAAGGTAACAGCATGTACCAGGGTTGAAGAGGACAATGGCTCGCAGGCAGCCTAGCTCTGTCTTGTCCATCTGCATGTCTCGCATTTTTGACACGAGTTCTGTCAGTACTCTGCAAAGGACACAGAAATCACAGGCGTCAGCGTTAAAAAGAAATGAAAAATACACCCAGGTGTCAGAGTCATGGGATAGTGCTCACTTACACCAGCTGAGGATATGCCCTCATTTTCCTCCTGTATCAAAAATAGCTCATTAGGAACATCAATAGTTCCTGTGAGGTACAACAGAGACGATAAAAACTGGCTTTGGCACCTGAGAAAGCTGCCTAAAAATAAAAAATAATAATATAAAAAAAACCCCAACAGGTATCTAAAAGCAATTTCCTCTGCCGGTAATTTTTATTACTCCCTTTGCTCTTGCTGCAGGTGCCGGTCTTGAAATACTTTCCATTGATTGCCCAGTTTTTCCTGTTAGATCCTGCAGTGAAGTCATGATCTTGCACTTATGACCTCACAGGAAACAAATGATGTCACCCAGGTCCGAAGCACAATTTCCTCGCAAAGCAAAGAAGCAAAGGTGATTTGGCTGCAACCAAGTCGCCTCAAGATGAGTCTCGGGCAGAGAAATCAGCCACCACTTAAGCGGCGTCTGGAGCCACACTGTGGGTCAGACACCCTGGAAGTCTGGCTTTAAAACATTTTCCCAAAGCATGAGATTAAAGAGCCCTCGGGATACGCATGTGGAACCTGCTGGGTATTTTTGGTGCTTTTTCATTGTGAAAATAAAATCACGTCTTGGTCCAATTAAAGATGAAAAGAAATAAAGGAGTGGCCTCCTCGTAACATTAGAAGGCATCTGGACCCCATGAAGGAGGCTTTGATTCGCACTGGGCAGCCTTCTCCCTCCGAATATTTGGGGCTGTTGGTTTGTGCAGGTTTGAGAGGAGGAATTTAATGTTGTTGCCTGCAGCAAGGACCACGACGTCTGCAGTCGTGGACACACTGCAGCCCGGGCTCCTCTGACCATGAGCTCAGGTGCCACCACATCTCCATCTGACCCCTCAAGCAGGTTGCACCGCAGGGAACAGAGACAGAGAAGGGGATGTCTGGCCAAGGTGGCCTGAGGTGTGCTCCCCAGCATCTGTTCGTCCGTCCGCCCGTCCATCCATCCATCCATCCCTCCCTCCCTCCTCCCTCTTCCCACCTGTCGAAGATGGCCCCGACGCCAGCACTGTGCGCGCTGTTCCGGTGCACGTGGAGCCCGGTGGCTAAGAGGATCCCGTCTTTCACGGCTATGGAGCGGTGGGAGAAGGAGGCAATTAGGAGCTCGTTCCACCCTGGGGAGGAGAAAACAACCAAGGCTGCAGGTTAGAGCCACGGGGCCCTCAGTGGGTTCGGGAATCAGCAGCATCATCTCCCCGGTGGAGGTGAGAGGAGGAAACTGCTCAAGAACCACCTTTGCTGGAGTGACACGGCTGGACACGGGAAGGGAGGGGGGAGCCAGCCCCATTCTTGGATGTCAGGGAAGGGAAAAAATCATTAAGGAACAAATGTACTAAAAATATAACGCTAATAAGGGAAGCAGTTTCCTCTATAAACCTTGCAGGCACCAGAGCAATCCGCTCTCCCCCATCCTCTGCCATCAACCTGCCAGAGGGTGTGGAGCCCTGCGTTCCCTCTCTGACCTTATACTCCATGCCTCTGAGCAGTTAAAGACCTATTAACGCTTTACATCGGCTAATTGGGCTCATTTTCAGGCCGTAATGGGGCACAAAAGTTCATTCACCCTTTTCCAGCTGTAAATGGGGCCCATGAAAACTCTCCCTTGCAGGTTTGTTGCTTCTGCTGTATAAATACTGGAAGGGATGGCCTCTCCTCAGGGATGTCCCACCCGTGACTGCTCCAGTAACAGTCTTCTGTAGCTGCTTGGAAATCAGCTTTTGTCTCATTAGCTACTGGACATGCTCCTTCAGGAGACAGGAAAACACATGCTCAGAGCCCCGACACCACGGGAGCAGTGTGAGCTAATTACAGATGGGGAAGGGAAGGGAGATGCCACCTCCTTCCCCACCTTCCAGCTCCCCTTCCTAATTTAACACATCTGTAAGTTCTTAAATCTGCCACCGAGCTCAAGAATGCCCGAAACAAACCCGTAACAAGAAGAAATGCTGTAAAGTTTGAAGGGGGGACATTTTGGTGACTTTGAGCCAGGAGAGGTGTCTTCAATAAGACAAGACAGGTCTTCTGCAGCCCTGGGGAGTCTCACGCTCATCTGAATGATTTACCCAGCCCAAAAACGTTCTGGTGTCCAGAACGCAGGCCTGCTTGGCAGGGTCCAGAAACAGCAGGACATTTGATTTTATTTTTCTTTCCCAGGCTGGAAAAGCAACACAACAATATCCTTCACCTCCTCTCCTGCCACAGAAACATGTCTTTTCTCACCAATCAGAATAAATACAAGGTCCACGTGTGCTGTATTTACCCACTGCTGCAGAGGTGGGTTGTGCCATTAGAAATGTTGACAAGGAATAAAGTTCACTCTTTCCTAAGTGGCCACAGGATGTTTCCACCCCAATCACAGGAACATTTATTTGGCTATTTACTGGGCGAGGTCTGGCACTCATGGAGGGATTGCAACACTCTGAAACCCAAGGAGGACGGAGAAGAAGACGTGGGACTGCACCAGGAGCCTGCAGGAACCCTGCTCCATGGCTGAAGAGGACCTCCCAGAGCCAGACCCACAGCAAGGTGCTGTGGGTGCCTCCTGCCAGCCGTCTCACGCAGACCCACAGCATCTCCATGTGCAGACCCTCCATGCAGCTCCAAGCAGCAGAAACCAGAGCCGCCTCTCCACGTCCCTCCATGGCACCAGCTTTCACAGCTCTGTCCTGACTCTCGGCCATCACCCAACACCCCTCGGCCATGGCTCCGCACAGCCCCAGCAGTGCCCAATCCAGCCTCCAGCTTGCCAAGAGAACATGGAAGTGGTGAGGCTGCGGGGTGCCACCAACATCTGCGCTGGGGTTATTCCAGCTAAGAAGCACTGGATTAATCAGCATCCTTCAGATGAATTACTCCCATTTAGAGCTGGCATCTTTCGGCTGAAATGGGGAACCTATTTCTACTCGGTGCTTTCACCAGAGCATCCCCAAAGAGCTGACAAGACCAAGAGGGAAGCAGGAAAATTCAGGTATGAACACAGGCAGCAAATCTGAGTTAGAAATCAAACAAGTCTACCCAAAGAGTTCTGCATTTCAGGCCAAGCTCTGGAGAAGTAGAGCGGATTTCTTTGACTCTCATGACTCCTTTCTCATCAAACAAGGTGGCTCCGGGGATGCTTTGGCTCCTCTGGGGTAGGGAAAGCACTTGGCAGAGAAGTGACCATCCTGTTAATCCATCTCACTACCAAGTTTCCCCACCAGCCCTCTGAAAGGAACTGCAGCTGCAGAGATGTAGCGCTCAGCATCCTCTGCCAGCCCATCCTCGATGCAGAGAAAACATCAGGTTATTCCCGTCTCAAGCTTGGAAACAAGAAAACCCAGGGAAAACAGGCTTAAAAAGCTGAGTTTCCTTCTCCTCCAGAAAGCCTGAAGATTTTTAAATGATTCAGGATTAGAGGAAAGCTACTGCTGGCCCATCCAGCGCCGCTCCTCCAAAGATGTGTGCTCCACTTAGTTTCGCCTCCGAGGACGCATGACTGAACCTGACTGACGCTCTCAGCTAAATTTTAATACTTAAATATTTCATGGGCAGCTGTTCTCAGCAGACCACTCTCCCCACTCAATAATAGATGCAGCCACTGGTTAAAAGACTTGGGGGAGGTTATCTGAGGCCCCGACAGAGACGCCTGGAGCAGGGAGCCCATCGGAGCCACTCCTCCAGGTGCTCAGCCCACCTCATGGCTGTGGGGGTTAGAGCCACCAAGAAATCTGGGATGCCATGGGGTCTGCAGCCCCCTCTCCTCCTGCCCCATGGGGTGGCCCCTCCAGGATGCCAGCTCGGAGCTGGTCAGAACAAGCACCAGCACAAAGGAGGGAACATTAGGTCAGAAAGTCTTTGGTTCAGCTTTCATTACCCTTCTTCTAAAGAGCAAGGAAAACCTTGAACTGTTGTTGTGGGTTTTGTTTCCATTTCACAAAAGAAAAAGGCAGCTTTTTGTCTGAATCCAGTTCTTCCCTGTGATATTTGCAGAAAGCCCTCAAAGATTTCTATAGAGATGCTTCCCCTGCTCATCCACTCTCACAAGAGGCTCTAGAGACCCTCTTCAAAAATAGACTTTTTCTATTTTCCAGAGAGGGCTATGAGCCAGCGCTGGTGATATTCAAACCCATGGAAAAATCAGAGGAGCACCTTCACCAAAGGGCCAGAAGGATCCGATCAGGAGGGGCATGGGATTTGGCCAAGTCTGCAGCAAGAATAAAACCCCCAAATTCTCCATTCCCAGGCTACTGCTGTAACCTCGAGATGAAATGTGACTATAAAAATCTCCTTTCAGTAATATAAGAAGAGGAGAAAACCTACACCAGTAAATGGTGTGACTTAATCGCCCAGAAACCACTGAGGTCAAAGATTTCGGAAAGGTTGCAAGAGGGACTGGTTATTTGTATGTTGGGCCAAGGTACAAGGTTACGCTGGTTGATAGCCAATAAAAAAATGCAGTAAGTATTAAGATTCACGCCTTTGGGCTACAGTCAGCCTTATTACACAGAACGACAGCTAGTGTTTGTGTGGTGGGAAGGGGGAAATACCAATACCATCAGCTTCCTACTCTGGAGCCCTTGCACCTTCTCCTGAGGCAACCTGGACAGACCTTGGGCTGGAGGAGTTCTGGCAGTTCCTACATTTTGTGTTGAAGTGAATACTTTGCACTTGATTCTTAAAGCACTTTCCTGCCCAATTTCATGGGCACTTATTTTGGGGCACACACTCTCTACAGTAAGAAGCCAGGAACACTGCCATCAAGATGGATCAGCAGCGTCCTGTCTACAGAGGCCAGAAGAGTGCAGAGAGAAGAGCACACATCTCTGCAGGGTTTTCGCCTCTTGAATTCCCTACAAAAGTGCATTTTGGGGAAAGGAGGGGAACTTTAAAACTACCAGGGACTTCAGAGTCCTTGGCTTGCTTGGGTTTGGCATCTGGGCTGGCTGCTCGTGGTAGCTCACCAGCTCTGAGGCTGCACCTCTGCTCTGCACCAGCCTCCTCCATCATTCCCTTCTGCATTCCCTTGACTACTTGGAGCACCCAAGGTCTGTGTTTCTCATTGCCAAGTGGAGAGCTGGGTGCCACCGCCAGACAGCAAGGTCTCACCCTGAGGTCTATCATTTGCTGGAAGCCACTTCATCTGTCCCACTGACAACTCGCCTTCCTCTTTGTTTAAGGGAGCAAAACTCTCTGCTGCGCCAAGCCAAAGCCTTTTTAATCACTTATCTGATGACTGGAGCTATGCAAAGAGCTTCATGTCTAAAATGCACCCTCGTCGAGCTCTGCTCTTGATTTCTTGCCCTCCCTGGTCTTTGTGCATAACCTGCCAGCAGTAGGGGCTTGAATTTACTCGATGGAAGAAGATCCTTTTCACAGCTAACTGCTTTTCACCTCCTAAAGTCTCCGTTCCTCCAGACCCCCTGCCGCACAAGGAAATTTAAAATAAGCCCAGAGAATTTTATTTTCATCTTGGTGGGTGGGAGAGGGAGGGCGAGATATTTTTCTCCCCTTTCTGGTTTTAATTATGATCAAACATTTCAGTTTGATGAAATTTCATGGAGTCCCAAGCCCACTTGGTCTTCTCAAGTCTCAGCTTGGGAGGAAGGCAGCGTGTAGCTCCCTTGGTTTAAATCGCCCAGCGCACATCTCCGAGCTCATCAAGAGATGAAGCCGGGGCCATTTTTCAGCTGATTGGCAGCTGGTGCAACATTTTGGATCACATTCAGCAACACATCCCTTGGGGCTTTTAAAATCCTATTTAGCAATTGAATTATCAGAGGCTATTACTCAGAATCAGTTAACGGCTTTTCAAGTCGCCGGGACCTAAATCTAAGTGTAATATTTGTCACCTTTGAGACGTGGCACTCACTCCCAGGGCCCCGTGCCGGAGCCCAGCGGGGACGGTTCCCACTCACCTGCTCTGAGCAAGATGACCTGGTCGTCCAGGGGCAGCTCGGAGAAGTGGGGGATCCTCTTGGCCCACTCCACCAGGGTGAAGAGCTGTTTGTCTGCTGCCTGGCATATGTTCGTCACCGGGTCATTGGGCTGCCAAGAAAAGGAGATTGAACGGTTTTGGAGAAGGCAGAGCAAGAAAAGGAGGAGCAGCTGAAGGGACTTGCTGCCTCCCCGCTGCAGGGAAAGACCCCAAAGTCGGGAGCACCCCAGAAGTGGAGGTTATCAGTCACAGGGAAAGGAGGTGACTTGGCTTCTCCACCACATGGTTTTAAGTAGCTTTTAGCAAGCTCCTAAAACAGGAACCAGGAGTGTTGAGACCCAGTATCCATCACACTGACTGATGAACTAAATGAGCTCCAGCCTAGGAGGCTCCTGCACCCGTGCAGCACGCACGCTCCCCGTGCCAGCATCTCCCAGCTCGATAAACCAGCACCAGAGGGGGCATTACAGGGGAAAAAAAAAAAAAAAAAAGAGAGAAAAACCCTTTCCTTTGAAATATTATCCAGTAACAAAAACCATCTGCTCTCAAGGAGGACAGTCAGCCTAAACACACCAAATCCCTGTTTAAAGGAACTGCTAACAGCTCAAGTGGGCTTGTGATTAGGAACTGGAAGAGACTGCCTAACCCCAGCGAAGACAGACCTCACCAGTGCAAGTGTGTATGTAGGGTTTACCTCTCTGGACAGGGATGTATGAGCCCCTCCACACCTCCCACCGTAATCCCTGCTGAGATCTAGCAGCTTTGATTCTACGATTATTTTTCTTCCATGTCCTTAAAAGAGCAGTTTCCAAATCGGAGGAGGAGTGTTTACTTCACCCCGGGATGGCAGGGGGAAGGGGGTGGGAACTCAGCACGGCCGAGGCAGAGCAGACACGACCACCAGCACCACCTCTCCCTCCAGCAAGTCCCAGTTCCAGCAGGACAAGGCCATTTCTCACCACAAGCTGGTTGCAGGATGGCAAAATCCTCTCCCAGGCTGGGCAGATGAGGACCACGCTGCTAAGTCTCACTCCTGACCCCCCCCCGGAGCTGTGCCCTGAACCCTGTCCCCTCTCTGCTGTCCCCTGGCAGCAAATGCAAATCTCTGTGCCTTGGTGGCCAACGTCTCCCATTCTCCCGGCTTAAAATAACCCAGCATCTGGCAAGCTCAAGGGCACCCGCCTTCGAAGTATTTTCACCTGTTGCGTGCAGAGATGGATGGGAATGGGCTCGCGTTCAGCAGCGCAGCTGAGGAGCCGGGAGCATCATTACAGGGATTTTCCCCTCCTTGCTCTGTCCATCTCCAGCAGCTCCTGGAGGGGTGCAAGGGCAGGGGAATCTCGCTCCAGGGGAGCTGAGGCTTCTCCCTGGGGAAGGAGACATGAGCAGGGGCTGGGCTTTTCCCTGGAAGAGGGAGAAAAGATGGGATTTTCTCTGGACAACAGGAAAACCCTAAACTGGGTGCGAGGAGGAGCTTTGCAGGGTTAAGTGTTTCACTGGAAACACAAGGAACATCAGCATTCAGAGGCAGATGCATTTGCAGGGAGGGTGAAAAGGGACATCTTTGGCCCAGGTTATAAGAACATCACCCACTTCAAGTCATCTGAGTGTGGCCAGCAAGCTGGAGCAGCCAGGTGGAGAACCCGGGCATCCTGGCTCCCCTAGGGCGGGATGCAGATGGAGCCCCATGTACCTCGGAGTGGGACACGACTTACAGGAGACCCCATCCTCCAGCAAAACCTGATCCATGAAGCACCAAGTGCCTGCTCAACCCTATGAAAGGGAGATTTCAGAAAAATTAGATGGTTTTGCCATAGCTTTTACCGGGGTTTGCTTCTGGGCTGGTTGCCACCGTCTCTAGGACTCACCCTGACGCAGCAAGCCGGGCTCCAGGTCTCCCAGCCCAGGCTGTACCACCGCTGCTCTGCAGGCAGCACAAGCTGTACCCAGCCTTCGGTGCGCCACAAAAAGCCTCAGCGAGGGGCCCAGCCTTTAATTACACCTCAGATGGCAGTTCCTGGAACCACCACGGTGCTTCCTGGCAGAACTTAATCATCTTTTCTTGAAAGGCGGCTAAAAGTATCATCCCCGCAGGGCCAAAAGGGTCCTGCTCGTCTCCAGGAGGGGATCTGCAAAGCAGTGCTAGAAACCCTCCCTGTGCATGGTAAGCAAATCCCCTCCTGCAGTAAATAGCAAGGGCACGGTGCCGGAGTGTGACAGAATGAAAGGACACGCGGGCACCTGATCCTTCTGGAAAACCAGAGCTTGGAGGCATCTTCCAGAAAACGGTGACTTGAAACCAGCAGCTCAAAGGCCAATTAAGAGCTAATGGGGATGACACCTCTCAGTTACAGGCTTTGCCTTTCAGTGGCCAGGAGCCTATCCAAGGTGGTGCTTACACTGCAGGAGCCCAGCTTCACGGCTGCAGGGGACAAGGGGCAGAGACAAACCCATCTTCATGTCCCATCGTACTGCCTGGGGACAGGTACCTGCTGAGGGCGTACGGCCAGAACCCAGCTCCCAAGGGACAAGGGACCACATGGGGTTTGGGGACTTCCTGGGACACCCAGTGTGGAAGAATCCCACAGCCATGCTCATTCACAGCTTGTGGGAACCTCCCGAAGAGTTTATCCCCTCTGCCACAGTGAGAAGCCACACAATTGTCGCAATTAGCAGCAATTTGCAGTAGCTGAAGAGCAGTTATCAGGGGCTCACCGGCGCCATTACCTCAAGTAAGTGTTTTAGCGATGGTCATCAAAACACTAGTCTTGGCACTCTCCTACCACCCAAGGCAGGAGAGCAGATTTGGCAGGGGCACATCCCTCTGTCTCAGCTGCTTTCTGCCTGGCTCTGCATCCTTCCCTGTCCTGTCCGTGCCACCCACAAAGATCACACCCCACTGTTCTCCCCTTTCGCCACCATGGGTTTCACACCATGAACACACCCCATCCTCTCTGGTGTCAACCCAGGTGTCAGGACAGAGCCACGGGTCCCTTCCTCGGTCATGCACTCAGAGCAGCACACTTCACCACCACCACCGTGGTGAGACACCAGGGCTGCTGGAACAGCCCACGGGCTGCAGCCCCCCTGCCCTCCCCTTTTACCAGCTCCAAGGACTGTGCTGAAGCCCCACCGTTGGGTCCCACACTGTCCTAGGTGGAAGAAATCAGTGCCAGTGCCAGCCTGGCAAAGCAAAGGGATCTCCCTCAACCGGGGTTGGGATCTCTGCTCTCGGAGCAGCCAGGGGACCGTGGCACAAGGTGACAGTCACAGACACGAGAGCATCTGGGAGAGGAGGGTGTTAACTCCTACAGCATCCCACCACTTCCAGCCTGGTGGAAACGTCCTCGCAAGCTCTGGAGCTCTCTAGCTCACCGGCAGCGTTCAGCGCAGATGGACTAAGGTGCAGGGGCACAAATAAAAGGACCCAACACACCAGGCTAATAGGAAACAGCTTGCGTTTTACCCCGCGCCTGTTCGGGGCTGAATTTGTCTGCCTTTCCATCCCATGGGCTCTCTGGGGAGGGCTGGGAGGAGGAGGAGGAGGGCAAGCTCCTCCGTCTTCCCTCACCTCATCCTCATCCGGTGGCCTCGTCACCGCGAGCTGCTGATCTCATACATCTGCTAAACCTGCTACAAATGTCACCTCATCGACAGAAGCCGCTTGACAATAATAGGGCATTTCAACAAGCCTCCTGCTTCTATTTAGATGCAACACACATCCTTGTTCACAGTAATGCGTGTTGAATTATGCAGGAACCAGCTTTCAATTTGCTACAAGAGGCTGAGGAGACGCAGTGCCAGACGAAGCCATTTATTTCAGCTCGCTCTCTGGGGTTTGTTTTCAAGTCAGCACAACACTGGCTACAACTCCCCTGAAGTATTTTTAATCCTGATAGCCATCAGAGCCTCTCCAAGCCCCACGCTAACCACGGCTGGGCTGCCTCCTCCAAAAAAAGCCCCTTGAATCATCCTGGCAATGGGACCCTCGGGCTGGATGGCATCGCTGCCCACAGGGTGCAACTGGGCTCTCAAACTGGATGTGTTTCTGGAAGAGTTTCCCTTAGGAATCATCTCCATCCTTAGCAGGAAGCCTGCTGCACCGAAAAGCCCCACTTAGCAAGCCAGCCATAAAGTGTCCTTGTCGGTAAAGGCCAAAAAGAGCATCCCATGGAGGCCGTCAAGACTTAAGACTCCTACAAGGAGCCGCCTGACTCTGAGATCTCTTGTCAAGCCCTGCCAGATACGGCCTTCCCTGCTCAATCCTCCAGCCTCGTATATGAAGAAAGAGATAAAGTATTATTGTAGCAGAAAATAAATACTGCAGAGACCTTCCACTTCCCAGAAATAGCTGCATTTCATCATCTCAGCCTCACAGACACCTAGCAGAGAGCAAGAGGAAACGCAGAGGGATATTTCAGCGTGTGTTCCTGCTCTCCTGGCTGAGCCAGCCTGCAGCTCGCAGAGCCCCGACTCTACCCCTCTGCCCCCCCAAGGGATTGCTGGGCAGCCCGGAGATGCTCCCCGCTCCAGCAGCAATCCCGGCAACAACTAGCAGGGTCTTGGGGTCATTTATACCCCCTGTCACCCCCGGGTGACACCTGGCAGTAGTGGTGCCCCCCCCTGCAAAGACAGAAGGCATCGCCAAAAGGCAAATGGGAAATGAAACACGTGCAGCTGACCCCGGCCCCAAAAACACACACACAATGGTGCACGGCAATTTATTTTTTTGCCTCTCCCTCTCTTTGCTTTGAGACTTCCCAGTCCCACAGTATCCCAGGGCTTCCCCAGCATACCTGGGATGGGGGGTAATTAGCCCCACTCCTGACCCTACCACTATATATACTGCCTTGACTGCAGTCCTGTTCCCTATTCCCACTATTTTCACAGGAAGAGGGGCTATTGAGGAACGGGGACCACATCCTAAATGCTGCCTAGGCTGGTAGCAAGAACTTTCTCTGCCCTCTTCAAGAGGGCTTGGTGTAGGGTCTATCCTAGAAACAGAATTTCAGAAGATAGGTTGGTTCTCTCATTTGGAGGCTTTCTTTAAGCAAAGCCACAACCTGCTGATAAGGCAATCTCTTAGGAAAGGCATCAAGACAGTTTCCCTCATCACAGCTTCTCACTTTTTTCCCATTTACACAAGGTCCTGTTAGAGCCCAGGTGCTTCGAGCAGCCCCAGTTATAAAGCGAGCTTCTGAATGGGAAAGGAATTTGAAAGCAAACTTCTCCAGGTTTCCTCTGCTTAGAGCCAAGCAGCTGTGTAATTCCGCATCTGAAAAGTCACACCCCAATTTTACAGCTCTTATCTCTTTGCACTTCAGCCACACAGCTCTGTTTATTGGCTTGATTGGACTCTGAGCTCTTCAGAGCATGGAGTGTCTTCCTGCCTTTTAGCACGAAGGGCTGTTAACTAAAACAAAATCTTCTCTGTGAGCCCTTCTAATGACATCTTACAGTACCTTTTCCTTCGCTGTGGCTGTGAGACAGACGACTACCAGTGCTGGTGGTTGTGCAGGGGCAGAGGGGGTTTGCTTTCCTCATGCTTTCACCTACGCTCACACATGGCATCTACAGCAGAGCTAAGAAGTTGCATTTCTGAGCTCTGCTTATTTCTTTTCCCATAAGGCAACCCCTCTCTGACCTAGGCTTGCTGCTGTACCCATGCCAGGTTAATCCTGAGGCCCCACAAGCCATCCCTTCTGCCCCGAGTCACCTGGATGGGGCCAAGGGAAGAGGTCCCTTACCGAGCTCGGCGTCAAGCCCATGTTGGCTTCAATGTACGTCTCTGTCTTTGGCTCCACTGCGAGTTCAGCTTCCAAGATCTTTTCCACGGGCATGTCCTCGTTGGCGCTACTTGTCGACTCCACCTCATTCTCGTTGCGATCCTTCCCCCGCTGCCTCTCCTCCTGGACGGCTGGAAGTGGACAGAGAAGGGACAGTGTCACTCTAGAGCTCCTGGCCACGGTGTCATGAGCTCAGCTGGGACCCTGAAGCTCCACGGAGCTTTACTTGGCCATGAAAACCTAAAGCATCCTCAGACCTGTAGGATCACCCAGACACCTGATGTGGGTTCTCCCACCAATGTGGTCAGTGGGTCTTGGGCTCCGATAGTCCAAAGGGGTAGGAGGTTTTGGGGGAAGCCATCGAGCAGCCCTGGCCTGGGAGAGCTGCTCCCGTGGGAGCACAGGGAGGAAGGCTCCCGCTCAGACCTGGCCTCTGCTGGGAAACTCCCCCTTCTGCAGAGGGAGCAGTCCTGGAAGCAAAAAGGTTAAATACAAATGATGAAAAGCAAAGGAAGCAACACAGCGAGTCACCGTGGGAGAGGGAAACGGATGGGTGAAGCGATAGCTTAAGGGAATCCTAAAGCAAAGAGAAATCGGTCAGTTTAAAGCTTAAGTCCAGAGTTCAACCATCTTCTGAGCCTGTTAGTGCTGAATTCCCCTGGAGGTCACATCATGCACCTCGTTCCCTGGTCCAGCAGTGATGCTGGGGGTTGCCGCAAGGCTCCATGGCAGGACGGTGTGACCGTGGGACAGGAACTGGGATCTGCCCCAGGGGCTCTGTGCAAACCATCATCCCACCTTTGTCTCTGGGCAACTTCTAAACAGACAGGAGAGACCTGTCCCAAATCCTGCGTGGTAGGAGCGATCTAGCCAGAAGCATGTCACATGCTGATGAGTTAATGTCTGAACAGCGCAGAGATGAAAAACACTTATTAGATGCTAATAACAATATTACTATTAATGATCTCCCTTTGAAACCAGCGCACACGCTTTCCCTAATCCTGGAAAGTAGCTTTATGCAGACAGTTACACCGGTAACTATCTCCTCCTCAATCATCACGTTACATACCCCAAATCACACATTTTTCCACGCACCGTTGTTTCCCACAGTACGTTTTAGCCCAGTCTGGCCGAGAACAGCCCAAGCAACTGGAGTTTCCATCACTGGTCGTGAGAGACAACTCCCTGAACCTATCCAGCTCTTTGCTGAGGACTGAACGAGGCATTCAGTAATGCAAAAGGCCGGCTATTTATTGGCATTTATCCTAACACTTTACCTCTCTGCTGAATTTGAAGCGGGTTAAGGTGATGTTAAGAGAAAGCAGCAGGGGCACAGGTATCGTCCTCAGGAAATCAGAGCTGGCTGTCACACAGCAAACCAGTGGGACCAAGCGCAAAAAAAAAAAAAAAAAAATACAAGCGAGGGTATAAAAATTATTTCTTAAAAAACAGGAAATTAAGACACATGCTAAAAGAGTCCTGTACGGACGGTGATCCCATTAACCCGGCTCCACCCCAACCCGCGAAGGCCTGGGGCTGGTTTCCACTGCTGCCCCCCCCCCGCCCCCCCCGCCTCTCCCCGGTGCCGTGTGCTGCCCGTCAGGCTCCTGCCATGTGAAAGCTGTTATGCAAAAAGCGAGAGGTTATTTTTATGCAAGCTGCTCTTTAAGTTTTACGGGCGGCAGAGGCTCCCCAGGCCCACGCAGCGCTCTCCCCTCGCGCTGCCGGAGCCAGGTGAGCGGCTGCTGCCGGAGCCCGGATTTGTGTCGTGGCTTTTGTCCATCTGGCTCTCGTCTGGCACGGATTCTTCTCTTCCCTTTTTCAGGCCAACAGAAAATCCTGCTTAAATTTCTCCCCCCCCCGCCTCCTGTTTTCTCAATCATCAAAAGGCTAGAAATTTTTGCTTAATGCCAACCATTCCTCAACAGCACAGATGCACCAGAACTCCTTTGGGCATGTTAGAAGAGATAAAACACCTACTAAATAACAGAAAAGCCTAAGAGAAAGGTAAACCCTCAACAAATGGGATTTTATAAAATGACTGAAATGCCAAAGACCTGACGCGCAGTCGCAGCAGGTCTCAAGGATAAAGGTGCAAAGAATAGTTGCTCTGAGATCAACCACCTCCACCGCCGGGACGGGGTGTTAGTCCAAAAAACACATCCTCTTGCTCAGCCACCAGTGGCTGGACACCGGGAAAAGCATTGCTGAGGTCTGGGGAGACAGTGGCTACTTAAAGCCATAAGCTTCCAAATCTCAACCCCATCAAAACCAAGAGCCACATTCTCGGAGGTGAAGAATCGGATACACCTGGAGGGTTGTAAGAGATGGATCCCACAGGTCATCGCGACAGCCTTTGCCAGTGATTTGGCTGAATCTCGCTGATATAAATGATAGAGACAGATGGAGAAGTTACTTCTATGGATCTGCTGCTGGCTGCAGGGCTGGGCAGGGAGAAGCTGACTCATCCCAGTAGCTTCATGCACAGGTCTTCACTGAGCTGTGCAGAGAATCATAGCATCGTCTAGGCTGGAAGGGACCTTCAAGATCATCTAGTCATCTGCAGGATGAGGTGACTACTACCTTAAGTTCAGTTGCTGCTTGATCACAGGACCCACGTTGCCAGGTGTTTATGAACCTGACCTGTTCCTCACTTGGAAACAAAGCAGGACATTTGCCCAGCCCTGGCTGTTGGATGTAGCTTTCGGGGATGCCTGCAAGGCAGTGACTCCTCTAGATGCTAGACTCAGCTGCAGATGTTATTTCCTCTCCCTACGGGCAGCTCGAGGAGTGACATGGGAACAGCTTCATCCTTCATGTGAGCAACAGTTTTGCTCCTGCAGCAGCTCTGTGTCTGGCCCTGGGGTACACCTGCTGGTACACACATGGACTCCTCTCCAATCGGCATCTTGCTGTCACCTCATTCTTCCAGGTGTGGCACTCCCAAAGTCCCTCTTCAGGATCCAGAGGTCGAATTCCTTTCAAACCTAGTGTTTCCACTTTCCCAGTTTCAGATTCACCCTGAAGCATCGTTCGGCTCCAGGGGTGGCAAGTCCAACACGTTCTCCTGAAGAGCGCAGGGATTTGCAGCTGCACCCAAGACTCTTGTAATCTGTGGCTTCCAAGGCTTGGACTTCCCTGCAGATGCAGCCATCCCTGCAGCCTGTGCTTCAGAAGCTCCACAGAACTGAGAGAGCATCCAAGGTGCAAGGAGCAGGCAAAAGTGTTTACGAGCTCCCAGTCACAGAGCTTCTCAGCAGAGACCTCCATGTCTCTGATCTCCACTGGCATGAACCCAGTGGTAGATGTCTGCAATTTACTGCAATCAGTATTTCCCCTGACCTGCTGAGGACTTCACAAGCTGGTGTGCCTTCTTAGTAGAGATGCTGAGGGACACATCACCATTTCAGAAAAGAATGGGGACTGTGTTGCTTGAGATGTAGGAAAAAACAGCAGGTGGGGTAGGGGGAAGGAAAGAAGCAGCAAGTATCCAAGCAAGTCAGCTTTTTAAAAAATAAAAAATCATACAACACGGGATGTTTGTGTGAAGGAAAATCTTCAGTAGTGAGGAGACCCCTCACCGTAAAGACCTAGGACCTTATCTCTGGAGTCCGCTCCCCACTCCCACTGGGGATTTGTCAAATAAACCATGGTGAAGGTGACAAAAATACAGTTTTCAAATGGATTTGGTTTGGGAGCTGGGTTTCTTTGTGGCTTTAGTTTTTATTTATCTTTTTTTAAAAAAAAGAGAAATACAAACGTGGTAGCTGCATGGCAGCTTGTCTGGTAATATTGAAATGGGAATACCTTGTTCTTCTCGGCTTCCCAGAAGTCTTGTGGGCCGGGATGGATGGTGCTCCATCCCTGTAACACAGTAAAATTTAGAAACAAAGATCATTATATCATTTGGTTCTTGTTGCTTCTGTTGGATTTTTCTCTTCCTTTCACGTAACTTGTAAACTCACAGGCTAAAGACAAAAATACTGAGGAGTTCTGCAATTGGCTCCTCCAACCCAAATACTACCAATGTCTATTTAAGAAAGAGTAAGTCAATAAGTATTTTGAACTCCGGAGAGGCCCCAAGATGCCTCTCCCTCCTGTCTCACACGTGATGCTTTGCCAGATTAGCAGGGACACAGCATGGCAATTCAGGGGAGCTGGTCCTGCTGCTGGCTCCCTTCTCTTGCTCATCATCGATGCCCCCTCTGCTCTGTGCCCTCCTGCTTGGCTGGGTGGGTCAGGAGACATCCAGCTTCTGTTCCAGAACACCTTGGGAAGAAGATTAAACTAGAGAGTGCCTGTGATAACAAGGCACTTGACAGTGTGACCTACAAGGACCTTTCCAAACCTCAGCTGGGCTCTCTTGCTCTTACTGCAGTAAGATGGTGATAATGAGGTGAAGGGCTGGAGAACACATCCCCGCTGCTGGGGCTGAGCTGCCGCTCACCAGGAGGAGGGAAGGGCTGGCAAGGGCTCTGCACGACCAGCATGAACCTTCTGTCTCCCATCACACTCAATTACTGCCTCAGCAGATGGACTCGTCTGGACAAACTATGGGGCTTGATGGGGATGGATGCAGGGAAGCCATCGAGAGGAGCCCGAGTTCTTGTCCTTCTACCTCACTGCTCAGGTGTTAGACGAGATCCACTCTTAGCACCGTGCTGTTCCCAACGATGCTGATTTTTCTCATCATGAGGGTGGTGCAGAATTTGATCAACGGTGAGGGTCTATTCATCTCAAATGCAGGAGGCGAGGCAGGCATATTGCTTGCTGCAGCCCAGCAAAGCGGTCCCAAGCTTGGGTTACACCAGCCCTATCTGCCCCGCCGTGTTTCCAGAGATGAGCTTCCACACGCTCTCCTCTGGGTTGATGGCTCTGCCAGTGCTTTTATTTTCCTTCAAGGAGACTCGTACGGTTGAGAGGTTTTCTAGTCTGATTTTCTTAGCGCAAGGGAAGCATTTAAACCTTGCAATCCACTTGAGGAGAAAAAAAGATGTTGCAGTGGCAGAGCTCTGAGAGGCAGCCCCACCTCCTCCAGCTATGTCTCAGCCCAGCCAAGGAGAGAAGCCTCTGTTTTCCGTGGCACCTGATGAAGAGGCTCTCGTGTCATTCTGCTTGATCTGGCCTGTGCTCGCCTGAGGCTGGTTGCTGTCATTTTTCATCTCAAGCTTCTCCAGCCCATCTGCGCATCCCCAGGCCGTGGTACAGCAAGATACGGAGCCCCATGTGTCAAGACTTCTTGGTGACCTCTCTTTGTTTAAGAACCAAAACGTCTCATCCCGTGGATCGCAGACAAGCTTCACTTGCCCAGGTCCGAGGGCTGATGAGCAAACACACCAGATCCATCCTTTGCTGGTGTGCTCATCCACACTGGTCACCTTGCCTTTGCTCACGGTGCACATAGATGGGTTGGAGTCCACTGCAACGTGAGCAACCAAACCAGCTCAGGTGCCCAAAGCAACCCGGCCTGGTGGCTGCGGTTGAGTAATGAACTTTGCAGCTGTAGAAGAAAAAGCTGCTTGCTGAGGCTCTGGGGAGGACTGGGAGGACACCACTGAGAACACACTGTAGCGTCCCCGACGCCTTGTGATGAACGTTGTGAAGTCCCTGTTCTTTGAGCCACGTGAATATCCCTGAATCCCAATCCGCTGGCTCAAGTTTTCTTTCCTTTTTAAGCCTCGGGCTTGCGGAGAGAAACCTGATGCTGTGATTTGCAGACTAATTAGATTTAAAAAAAAAAAAAAATGTTAACGAGGGGAGGAAGAGGCACAAAAGGGACAGGATTTTCCACCAAGGCAGAGGCTTTTCTGAGACCCCCGTGGGCTGGAGCATCGCAGGCTTGTTTGTTTGCTTGGAGAGAGCTGGAGGCGATGGCGGCTCCTAATTACCACTTACCCAGTGCTAATACAGATGAGCGCTTGTTTCCGAGAGGAAAATCCATCCTTCCAGGAACAATAGCGTGGATGACTGGCTGGGGTTTGTTTCTTTTCATGGGGGAGGAGGGGGAAAGATAATTCACTCCCACCGAAGTGAACTGAATGGGGTTTTCTCTAGGGGACAGAGTCCCTGGGCACAGGGAGCCCAGCTCTGTGGGGGACAGGCAGTGATGCTCATCCTGCTTCTCGGGCAGCATGAAAGCCATGGGCCAACAGAAGATGCATTTTTTGGCCTTGGCTCTCCTGTTCTTCTTAGCATCCTCTGATCCTCTCCCACTTTCACTCCCTTTGCTCCTTGCCATTCCCAGACAGATGCAGGGATCCACAGGGCAAACAGGGATGATGAGGATGATGATGCTTTCCAGACCGCTCCAACCTGGACATTTTTTGGGGGACATGCCCCTGCATCGAGAGGGCACACCATCCTCCTCCTGGACAGCCCAGAGGCTCTGGTGGCCTCCAAGACCCAAACCTGCTCAGTCTCCTCTTGGCCTAGAAATGGGTGGCTGCTTTATTTATGAAGTGCCGGGTGGAGGATTATTGTGGATTTCCGTTTAAAGTGGTGGAATTTATTAGGCTTTGCTGCCTTTTTATGATGCTGCATCTTAGCTGTGTATCATTGGCATCTTGAAGCGCTTACGCCTGAGGTACCTGTTTATACCGAAAATGCCCCCACAGCAGAGGAAACTAATTCAGCCAGTGTTTCTTCTGCTTTGCTTTCATGTGCCTCCTTTTCTTTCAAAAATGCAGCTTTCTACTACTGCAAACAACCTCAAAAGCTGAGATACAATAAATAAATGGTGGTGTTTTCTCCAACATTTTCAGTTGAACCCTGCATTATTTTTTTTCAAGATAGGCAAAATACCGCCGTGATGATAAAAAAATGTAACTTCAGTGAAATGGAGTGTTAAAAAGTGGATTGGAACCTTTGCATGCAGTCAATCCACAGGGGGAATGGCTTTGGAAAACAACAGCAAAAATCACCAGCTCACGTCACACTCAAAAGCCAGGCACTGCAAGGCATAAGCAAACAGCACCATTGCTAAAGCAAAGAGAGAAAACCAAAAAACCAAACCCTTTTTCTCAACCTAAGAGTAGCCTTAAAAACAGAAAACAAACCCAGCATCATTTAACCAGCTGGTTTAAAGAGCAGCACTTTAAAAGGATATAAGAAACAAGCTCATTAAGCTGAAAGACATTTTCCATTCCAAAATTATCACTAAGAATAACCATGCTCTTGAACTCTGCCCCTTCACTGGGGTATGGCCACTTGCCTGCTTTTACATTCACTTGGATAGCGAGTTGGAGACCCGAATTCCTGCTCTTTCTCCCCAGACTCCTCTTGCTCCTCTTGGTTCCCGAGAGATGCTCCAGGAGCTGGGATGGCCCTGAGGGGTGCAGGGGGGCGGCAGGGAGATCAGACAGAGCGAAACACTGGGAAACTTCGGTCCCTCTGCACTAATTGCTTTATCTGAGCAGCTCCCCAGAGACACATGGAGGTCTCTTGAGTTCTCTGCAACGCTGCCAGTCCAAGCCTTCTGAGGTTAAATCCCTCAGCTCGATGGCAGTGCGAGCAAGAGGGGGAAAATCAACCCACAAACGCAGGGGAAGAAGAGGAATTATCTCAGGCTGTGACGTTTAATGAAGTCTTGGAGCCAGGGATCAGGCATGCAGCCGGAGAGAAGACGTCCTGGATCCTCAGAGCACGACTCTGGATCATGTCACGGCAGCTGATGGAGGCAAGCTGCAGCCGCACCATACCCAGGCCACCACTGTTACGGTATCTGCACCTGGATTTAGGAATGAACTTGGGGGTCTGTTATACAGCCTGAGCCACAGCCGCTGGGAGAGGACAACCTTCTGGTCTCCAGATGGGCTACGAGCTCCCCGGAGGAGACACATCAACATCCACTGTACCCGGGCGGCATCAAACATCAGCGCTCCACTGCAGGCTGCAGCTCCACAAGCGGTAGCCCCCAGTTAACAAACTGGGCGGCCCAGCAGGTCCAAGGGAGACATTCTGGCTCAGGCTCATGTCCGGAGGCAGCGCTGGGGGAAGGAGAGGCGGGAGACGGAGCGGGGCCGGGCTGCGCCGGTTCCCAACGGCTGCTCCCTGTGAGGCGTCCAAGGGCGGCCGGCGGGAGCATGAGAAAGGGCTCCTCGCTGGTATTTCCTGCTCGCTGTGCGATCCGCCGGCCTCGCCAGCAACGGTGGGGCCGGGACCTCCTCACACGAGACAGCGATGTGCTGCAAGGCGAGGCCATGGGGTTTGTAGTCTGCGACCACCCCCCTTCACCCCCGAAGTTACCCCCGGCTAATGGGGCGCACGCAAGACGCCTTTAGCCCAAGACCCTCCGTGTTCACTCCCACCTCTTCACAAGACCTCTGCCTCCCTCACTCCAAGGCAGTTCCCACTTTTTTTTTTTGCCCCTTTACAATATAAGGCTGCCGATACACAGACACCTAAAGACCCTAATGAGTAACAGATCGAGCAGAGAGAGTTCTGCTTCTGGATGCAAAGAGCCACCCCCACAATAATAATCCCTGCATTAGTCAAGATCCCTGATGGTAATCTTAATTTTGTTGACTATCCGGTATTTACTGGGAGACGGAGTACAAAAACCAAAGCCTCACACAGCTGGCAGTAATTCATAGGGGAAAAACGCTCCCAGTTGCTTATTTATTATATCTGCAATACCTCAGAGTCCATGAGGCTCGTTCAGCGTGAACACGGCGTCACTATCTATCTGAAACGTTCTTAACAGGGAGCAGCAAGAAGAGATGCACGCACCATGGAATGGTTCGGGTTGGAAGGGACCTTAAAGATCATCTAGTTCCACCCCCCTCTCCTGGGCAGGGACACCTCCCACCGGACCAGGTTGCTCCAAGCCCCATCCAGCCTGGCCTTGGTTGCAATCTTTGGCTTCTTTCACCCCTTTAAACCAAGATCTCTGAGACCTGACTGCAAAAGGAAAGCCTCGTAGCCCTGAAGCAATGTCCCCTTCTCCCAACAGTACCCCACGGCCACCTCTGCCTCCCTCCTCTGTGGATACGCCGCCTCATCTCCCAAAGCATATGGTCAAGCTCCATCCTTCCTGGTCTGCTTTTGGCATGGTCACCTGGAGACCCTTCAGGTGTCGGGATCAAACCCCTCCAGAGCTCCATCAGCTGTCCAAGAGGTCCTATTGATTTTAGTCCTTTAAGCCAACATCTTAGCTACGTAAGAGATCCCTTCCTTTACCCTTCTGGCACAGGTTTTTGGGAACAAATGTGACCCTCACCCCTCTTCCCAGCATCACTCTGCAGGTCACAGCACGGCTCACCACCACGCAGGACGCCTTATTCTCTCACCAGAGCTACAGTACTTAGTTTAGGGGGTTTTACTGTACTTTGGGCTACAAGAGAGATACTTCCCCAGCAGGAATCTGCTATGCCTTTATGTAGCTAGAAATTAGCTCTCCAGAGCAAGATATTTTTTTAGGGAAATGAGGCCCATTACCCTGGCTCTGTCACCTAAAAGATGCAACAGTTTACACCAGAGGACAAAAAGCCAGCTATGTTATAAGTGAGTATTTAGGCAAAAGGATTTAGCAATGTAGGTTTTGGCCCCAAACTGTTCCCCCAAAACAGATGTGGTGAGGAGGCTGGGCAGCAGCAGTGAGGTTGGGATGGATGCAATGGGAAGGAGACCTTTTTTTTGACAAATCAGGTGGATATCACATATTAAACTCATGAGCTGCTCAAAGGCAAAGCTTAGCAAGACCCAGCTTCTCACTTTCAGGTCTAGGACATCTCCAAACCTGCCATGAGACACTGGGAATTTTTAGGTTTGTAACAAGAGAAAGCTTTATTTGGGGACCAGGGGGTTATTCCAGCTTTCTCTCCATGGGGATTATACCCCAAATGCCTACTGACTGCTGATGCACTGGCTTCTGCCCTTCTCTGAAGCTCTCCTCATGCAACGCCAGCATCAGAAGATCAGCCAGCAGCGCCTGAGAGCCCTCCCAGAGTTACGAAGCTCCCATCTGTCACACTTTTAAATAATTGGCTGATCGTTATGAATTCATTTGGTATTCATTGTGATAATGTTAATCAAGATGAATTAATAGAGTCCTCATACTGTACGCGCTCCCTGGGGAATTCCACCACTATTCAGAAATTAATTAATGGGCCTATAATTTTAGTGGTGCTGCCCATGCAATCACCGTTAACGGTAGGCATGAAGCAGGTACCCGACCACAGGATGTCAGTGCTAAAAGCATTACTGCTGATGCTCCCTTCCCTACAGACGTTGGCTGAGATGTTCTAGGGATCTGAGAAGAAAGTGGGTCTCCAGCTGCTGGTGCAAGGCTCCAAAGGCAACTCCAGGGTAATGGGATGCTCCACATCTACCCACACCTGCATTTCTCCCCTGAGAAGTGCTGCTGCTGAACACACAGGAGAATTCTTGGCTTCTTTTTAGTCCCCCGAGTCTTCCAGGGCTGGAGATTACACCTTCCTCCCTCTATTTCCTCCTCCTGCCACACATCTCCCATGGGATCCAGCAGGCCCCATGGCTCTGCCCATCTGCAAAGCAGCCACAATTCTGCACCGCTCACCTTTAGAGGCATGTTCTGAATAACTTAATCTCTCCATTTAAGACTAGAGGTTTTCTCTTTCCACCAAGCTGGAAATGACGCAAACAGGACAAGAAAGACAGGAGTGAGGAAAGGGCAGAGAGTGAGGAGCTGGGAGACCTTGCAACCACTCCGTGGTGATGGCTCCACGGAGCAGCTTTCCTTAGTCACAGAGAAACCCTGGATCAAACATGTATTGCTTCGGGTGAGAGTGGGGAGGAGACCGTGAGCATCCCAAGCTCTGCCCAGTGGCTTTCCTTGGAGGTTCCAGTTGTTCGCCGTGTTTCTATCAAAAGGAATGCTCTTCCACTCCCTCCAACCACGTGCTCTCTCCAACCAGGTTGCTGCCCACAGCCACCCCTGGCAGAGCCACTGCCTCCTGTGCCACCCATCCTCGCTTGGGTGAGAAGGCTTCGTTTCCGAGCACCAAAGGGTTAAGCTCTGCAGGGCCTGGGGAGGTCCCCTGGGTGCCTCCCAGCCTGATGCAATCCCCCCACACCTCAGCTTTGACGTTGGTGTCCTGGGTCCTTAGGTAACCCCATAAATCCAGCGTGGCAGGGTCCGCTCAACACTCGGGGCGGCTCCGGCGCTGCCCTATTTAATCACTGCTCCAGACAAGACTAAGTGCTCTTCAAAGAGAGCCGGGCTGCAGCGCTGCTCCCAGCACCCCGAGGGATGGCTTTCCGGGCCAGTCAGGGAGGCAAGCGTGGCCCTGGAGATGTAAGGGGAGAAGGCAGCAGAGAACTGAGCAGCACCACCGGGTCATTTTCACATCATGTCTGGTGAAAGCCTGTTCTGCCAGCAGTTCAAAACAGACGCCGTCAGCATTTAAAAATGAGCATTTGGAAGAGGCACTGCCAGGGAGTTTTAGATCCTAAATATAAATTCCAGTGAGGGGAGGGATGTCTTTTTACGAGACTGAATTTCTTTCTTCCTCCCAATGAGAAAAGAAAAAAATCCATTATTGCTACTGCTCGGGAACGCTACTGAGTTTGAGCAGCCGGTGCTCGGTGCTGATGCCCGAGTGGATTCTGATGAGAAGGACATTAATTCACCGAGTTTCCCTGCCCGTCCTGAGCGAGATGTGCACAAACAGCACACAGACAGGCATAGGAGCCCCTCGCCTCCCCGGCAGCACGGTGATTAGTAACCAGCAGATTAAACATCATCTCTATCTTGCCAACGTCCCCCTAACCAGCGCTGGTTCTCCAGGATGCCACATCCCGTGTTGGCTGGAGAAAGAATGGCCAAGCCAGGTGGCAGCGTTTGTCACCCAAAGCACACTCAGCCCCGAGAGCTTTCACACCTCGGTCTGACGGGGCTCTGCAGGGCAAGGGAAGAGCTCGGTGCCTTCGCCATCGCTGCTCCCAACACGTGGCAGCCGCTGCAAAAAGGGGAGTGCAAGTTCCCGGGTGGCAAACGACCTGCCAGCTTTCATCGCCCCCTGCTCAGGCAACCCTCCATCACCCACCTGGGTACCGCTCTGGCACTTACCCCTCTCTTGGAGGCCATGCCTGTGGTGCAAAAGCAATATTTGGTGCATTTTTGGTGCCCCTCGGCAAGGCTCGTGCTCCCTCCGGTTGCCAACAGGAGCCTGCCCGGAGCCTCCTAAGGAAGGACGGCTACTCGCAGCACCCATGGGTGCTGGGGCCAGGCTCTCCCTGCCTTACCTTCTCGCTTCATGCCCATGGCGAGACACTTCTGATAGCGGCAGTACTGGCAGCGGTTGCGCTGGCGCTTGTCGATCAAGCAGTCCTTGTTGTCACGGCAGGTGTAGGTGAGGTCCTTCCGCACCGTGCGCTTGAAGAAGCCTTTGCAGCCCTCGCAGCTGTAAACCCCGTAATGTTTACCTGCGGCGGGGGGGGGGAGACTCAGGTTAAAGGGACCCACCGGTGTCCCCAGTGCCCCCAGTTCCCCTCCTTGCCCTCCCTCTCCCCAGAGCCATGTCTGTGGGAAGCAGAGGTTTCTGTAAGGTGTGAGCAGGAGCTAAAGAGCAGTGGCTTCACCTTGACTTCCATAAAATCAGGATGCTCTCCACGGGGTACAACGAGCCTTATATCTTGGAAAAGCCCTCGCCATTTCTTAGCCATACAACAGGGGAGAGTGAAACAGGGGGTGCCTCCCTGTGACCCCCCCATAACTCCCCACACCAGACACACATCCCAGCCCTGCATCACACACCCACCCTCCTCTTCCAGCCCTGGAGCCCGACAGGCACAGGAGACATCCCTAAGGACCTCACAAACTAGGTGACTGGAGCACTTAGGGAGCAGAAAGCTTTTAAAACAGCGTAAGAATAAAGGGAATTAGCACATCTTTATCTCCCACGAGTGGAGAGAGACTCTATGTGAAGCACATCTTTTTATCTGGCGCTATGTGACAAGACCACTACAGATCAAAGGACGGGGAGAGAGAGGGACAGTCACTAATGCCTTGTCTTCAGCCGGGCTGTGCTGCTCAGGGCTGAGGATGTCACACCACCGCCACGCAGAGACCTGGGGTCTCCCGGCTCGGGTCAGAGCCTGCCCCAGACCAGAGGGGCTGGGGGAGGCTGGTCAATAAGGGACTTTTTGTCCCCATCCTCCGAGGGCATAGGTGGCCTCTCTCCTGATGGAGAGCCCCTGCCTGCGGTGGGGCCAAGGAGCCATGGAAACCCTCGCCGTGCTCTCCCAGGGCACCCCACATCGCTGTGAGTCCCCCAACCCCGGGGTAGGGTCCAGCCTTACCTGAAGATCTGTCCCCGCAGATGGCACATATGTGCTTGGTGAAGGAGGCCATCGTTCCTGAGGGATGTGCTGGCACTTTGAGGACTCCATTGAGCCCCAGGGGTGGCTTAATGTCCTCTGAGCTGCTGACGGGGTTCATGGGCGAGTTGAGCTGTCAAGAGAGAAGCAGAGGGCTCAGTGGGGAGATGGGGTGTGTGGGGCTGAGCCAGCTCCCCAGCAGGGCTTCCCACTGTGCTTGGACATGGGGCAGGAGGGCCAGGCAGGGTGGCATTTCTAGCAGGGGACAAGCTTCCAATGGGGACACGCACCACTTGAAACACCCGCCCACAAAACAGGAGGATTTGGGCACATGTTTCCAGAGAACAAAAGCACAAGGGCTCATCTGCTGCCCTGGCATAAAAGCTGGTGAGGCTCTGAGCTGGCAGCAGGATGTCACTGGGTCTCAGTGCTGGTCCTGGGGTGGAAGGAGTTGGGGACATGAGCAGGGACGTGGCCACCAGGAGCCACACAGGGCTGACCCCATCCGCCCCACAAAGGATGCTCCTGCGTGATTTAAGGAGAAGGAGAGTTCCTCCTGTGTTACCAGACCCTCGCCCACGGCACAGCCGTGGCACAGCCCCCGTGGCCGGGCTCTCCCAAAGCCACCACTCACAAAGCCACCAGGGCTTCACGCCAACGGTTTGCAGCCACGGTCTGTGGGAGAGCTGCTGGCTGGGAGCGAGCACTTGCAGGGATGATGAAGGCCAGGACACTCACGCTTTAGCTCTGCAATTTATAGATATCCTTGTAGCATTATCTCTCCAAAGGAAAGCTGCACAGCAAATAAATAGATCCCAGATGCAACGGGGCCTGGCTTTCCAGCCCTGGCTCGGGTGGGATGCTTCTCTGCAACTTCCAGCCTGGCAGCAGCCTCTCCACACACCCTCTCCTTCCCTCCCCAGCGAGCTCGGTCCCTGACAGTGGGTGAAGAAAGTGTAGAATTGGGTGGAATCTGGGTGCTGGTATGGCCCTGTGGGGCTGGTGTTGAAGGAAGGATTCCTGCTGGCTCCCACATTGCCCCGTGCAGCGGGGCAGGGCTGTTTCCCCCCCCCGGTGTACAGAGAAACTGAGGCACAGAGATGTCAGACCAACTCATGCTGACAAGGGAGACAAGCTCCAAGCTCACAGCAACCCTGCCCAGCCCAGGGCAGGTTCAGGGAGGTCTGGGGCTGGACGGAGGAGCCGGGCTCCATCAGCTCGGGATGCAGCACCGGCCGGGACCGCTGCGGCTGTCCTCCTGGGGACCAGCCTGCCAGGAACTGTCACAGAGCCTCCATCCCTGCCAACTTCTAAATCCAGGTTGGATACGCAGGATTTGTGCTTTGGTTTCTTGTGTTTCTCTACCCTAACAGAGATAATCAGCAATTGCACTTGTCACAAATTAATTCAGGGAAGTCCCAGGGCTTGTGATCTGTCAATTAGAGCAGCGCAGCCGCTCCTCTGGCTTTAAAGTCTCCAGGCTGGTGGGGAATATTTGGCAGGCAGATGACTAATAACCGTGGAACAGAGCAAGGTAAACCCACCCTGGAGAAATGCGATGGATCTGCCTCCCTCTCCTGCCCTGCCCGTGCCAGCTGATGAATCAAAGGCAGCCGGGACCCGGTGCTGCCAAGGAACACACTCCTGGGCTTTAGCTGCTGCTCGGTCATGCTGTGACAGGGCAGAGAGGGGAGGGACGAGTGGGGCCCCCAGGCAGGAGCATCTCTCTTTGGGATCTGTGGGTCTCCAGGCACAGACTCTCTCTCTCTGTGCTACGCTGCAAGCAGGGGCTGCCAGCACTGCAGCGGCATGACATCCCTCCATGGCTTTGGGGTCACCGGCTCCCAAAATCCCTCCCAGTGCACTATCTGGGAAGAGGAGACATTTCCCAGGTGCAGCTGGTGGCCACGGCTCATGCCACACTGTGTCACTGGCCACTGCCACATGGGAGCGAAGGCAGAGGCCATCGGCTGCCTGCTGAAGAGAAGTCTTTCATCACCACTTCCCCCAGCCCCAGCAGCCCAGAGAGTCCACCCAAGCACCCCCCCAGGAGCATCTGGGGGGCACAAGGGGCAGAGCAAGACAGGATAAGCGCTTCACCCTGCCCCTTTGCCAGCCCAGGAAGGTGGGGGCGTCCCCCCACCCTCCGCAGCCCCCGTGCATCAGCAGGACGCCCCGGTGGGAGCTGAGTCAGCCCCCGGGGTTGGGCTGGGGGGAAGTCATGGGTTCCTCTCGCAGCACCAGCCCGAAACCTCAGCGCAGGCACCACGTGCACCCCCGGGGTTCCCACACCACCCCGGCGCCGTCCCCTCCGCGCTGGCGGCCGCCGAGCGAAACCGGCAGCACGTGCAGGCAGGGAGGAGGCAGAGGGGGAGGCAGCAGCCCCCCCGGCCTTGGCACAGCACTTCTGCTCCGGGCAGGAGAACCCCAGCCCAGCGAGCAGGGACGAGGGAGGAAGCGATGCTCTGCTTCCCCAGTGACGCCGGGACTCCTCGGCTCCTCTCCCTTCCCTCTTCAGTTCATTGCACCGGGGACCGAATTCCTGTCCCTGCTGGCAAGCAGAGCTTCCATTCCTCCTCCCATCCGAAAAAAACCAACCCCCTTCTCCAGTTCCCCCCCGGCACCCTTACAAAGAGCATTGTGCAAAGGCAGAGAGCAGCTCTGGAAAAGCCTAATCCTGCCTCTGATCTCTCCCCGCTCGCCCCCGGGCACCCCGAGCTGCTGCCAGCGATGCCTGGGGCGGCTGCTGGCACGGCAGAGCCCTGCGAACCACGGGGAAAGTCCCTCCCTTTCTGCTCTTACTGAAAATCCTGCTTTTTTCTTTTTTTTTTTTTTTTTTTTCCCTGTTTTCCCAGAATCTTTAGATAAGAGGGTTTAAGTCTGTGTTAAATCCCAGTATGCAGCAGAGCCGCTGGGTCCAGCCTCCTGGTCCAGCTGGGACATTGCTCACTGCCGTGAGCTCCTGCCCCACACACCTCACTCCCTGCCCAGCTTGGTGCCAGCATCCCCCTTCCCTGAGAGGGCTCGGGGGCTCCCTGGGTGCTGGAACACCCCTGCCTGGTTTGGGGGCTGCATTTGGAAGCCGTGCGAGGTCCCAGAAAGCCCACAGTGCTGGAGGGAGGGTACCAAGAGCGCTTTGAGCATCCTCTGGCGCTGGCACCAAGGGCTGCTGGCTCCTCGCCTCCGCCAGATCTGACGGGAAAGGGAAAACCCCCCAGATTTTGGGAGCCTTCCCAAAAGGACTCCTTCCTACTCCGGTGCCAGCAGGAGCTGGGGTGGAGAGGACCCACCCTGCAGGACCCACCGCACCTCCCGCGTCCCGTGCCCTTCTGCTCTGCTGGCTTTCCAGAGGCGACGAGGCATGGCCTGATGGCAAGTGGCATCTGCCATCTGATGCAAACCACCTTCCATCAGTGCCATCCTCGCCCAGCCACGGGGGCCACACGCCTCATTACCCCCCGGCGCTTCGCCGACCAGTGCAGCGGCACGGGGGGCTGCGCTCCCCTCCGAGCATCAGCCCCGCTGCCTGCCCGCACCCTCCTCCTCCTCCTCCTCCTCCTCCTCCTCCTCCTCCTCCTCTCGTGCTCCTCTGCAGGCTCAGGTAGGCGCCTCTGCCCACTGCAGGGATGGGGGACGGGACAGGGACCTAATGCGCCCAGACAGGGAACAGATGGCAGGAGCCATTAGGCTGAAGACCTCCTAACTGTCACCTCTGGGAAAACCACTTAAGACAAGTCCCCGAGCAAAGGACGGGCGCTTGCAGGGCGCCGAGAGGGCTGGAGCCGCCAGCTCGCTCCCTGGCACCATCTGACCACACTCTCAATTCCCCTTTTCTGCCCCGTGGCTGCGTTTTATTTCAGTTCCTCTGGCTTGTCGGTCCCTAAAGCAAACCGCGCCTTGTCATCGACGCTGGGGGTGCGTCGCCCCTTCCCCCCTTCCTCCCCTGCCTTGCGGCTCACCCCCGCGTTGCTTCACATCCCTCCTTCCCCACCATCTCGGCGCTCCCGCTGCTAATTTTGCTCTGGTCGCCCATTCCCAAGGGGCTGTTTCAGTTCCCCTTCCCTCGGCCACGGGACGGGAGGTGGCATGTCCACCCCACTCATCTCCCAGGGGAGCGGGACCCAGCCGGACCGGGCTGTGGGGTGCAGGTCCCCACACATCTACGGGGGTCACAGGACGGATCCTTCATGGGATAAGCCCATCAAAAGGAAAATAAAGCTGTCACCTCTCTGGCCAGCCCAGGGATGACGGGCCCTGGGGAAACTGCCTGGGGGTCCCCGGGGATGGGATTCAGGAGAGCCCAGCCCTCCCCAGCCCCGGGTAGAAAGGCCCGTTATCTCTGGAAATAAATCGGGCCAATATTTAAAAATAAAGGTGCTGGCAGGTGCTTGACTCCCCAAGAGGGCCTGGAATAAATAAACCCGCAGCGAGTGGCAGGTGGTGGCCAATTCCTTAATCTGCCCTTTGACTAAACATATACCGTGCGAGCAGCCAGCAACAGGTGGCAGGGGCTGGCCAGCGCGCCCCGATCCTGCTATTTTTAAAAAGAGCTTATCTCTCCCCAGTTGGAGCTTTTTTACATAATCTTCAGCCAGCGAAGGCCAGCCCTTCCCCTGCGAGGAGAAAGGGGCAGCGGGCAGGGGACCCCTCGGTGCGTGCCATGGGGCTGGCCCCGGAGGGGACGTGCCACCCCAGGGAAGGGATGGGACCGTTTGGGTGAGAAGCACGGGGTGCAGACAGTTCCAGGGTGGCCCCAGCTCTTGCCAGAGCTACACCAGCACCTAGGTGTCCTAGGGGTTGTCACTGCTCCCCTCTCACCCCCAGTCCAGGGCAGGACTGGAAGGGAGGTGATGGATGGTCCCTCGTAGCCCACCCAGGGCAGCCCCAAAGGCGGCTGCAGCCACCCAGCTCTGGCCAGAGGAGCATGATGCCTTCAGCTTGGTTTCCCCCTTGGGCTTCTGCTTTTTGCCACCCTTGGGTGCCCGTCTGCGTTGCAGAGCCAGGGCTGGGTTGGGAACCCTGGGAGGTGGCATCTCCTTGGCTAAAGAGGCAGCAGCAACGTCCCCACCACCTCCCCCTTACCTGCGGGCTGCTGGTGCCGAATCCCAGGCTGGGGGTGGAGGGGACGGACATCGAGTGTGGGCCCATGGGGGAGCTGATGACGGAGAACGGAGGTCCCATGCCGTTGATGGGCGAGCTCAGGGTGCTGATGGGCGAGTGGAGCTGGCCCGGGGAGCCCAGCGAGGAGCCGATGCCCGGCCCGATGGACGGGTGGAGGGATGGGGTGGCCATGGGCCCCCGGCTCGTGGGAGAGTTCAGGGACGTGGAATTGACTTGGTTGGAGAAATCTGTAAGAGAGGAAAGAGAAAAAAGGGGATGAGTCTCCAGCCTAGGACCAGCTCTGATGCATGGACACACAGCCAGAGCAGCAGCCCCCCGGCTCCTTGCCCTGCCGAGGGGGCTGCTTTTCAACCTGCCCCCGAAATTCCCAATGCATCCTCTGTCTTTCCAAACCACCTTCTGCTGGAGTGCCTCCACGGGCGTTGGGACAGGTGCTAAGAGCGTTTCCACCTCGAGAGCCAGTTGTCACCGTCCTCCTCCATCCCCCTCACCCCTTATACCCCGGCTCTAAACTCTGCTGCAGAGGTGGCATCGCTGCTCCGACTCATGCCCAGAAGCAACCCCGCTATGGGAGCGGAGAGATGCCCCCCGTGCCCCAGGATAATTCAGATTTATCACAGCATCACAGGGCCGGGCCAGGTGTGGGGAGCACGGAGGGCAGCAGGGAGGGGGATTTTGAGCCAGCGAGAGCGTGTTTGTGCGTTGCACGTGTGGTTTGTGTGTCCATCCAGGGCACCAGCGTGTGACGGGGAAGTCTGCGTGTGTCAACGAGGGGGGACGTGCCCCGGGAAGTGGGGGGCAGCTTTCTGCAGGCTGCGTCTGCCTGCGCCCCAGCAGCAGCTCCGCCGTCCCAGGGGAGCGGGAGGAGGAGCTGGGGGAAAGAGGGGGGGGGGGGGGAAGGGGGGGGTTAAAAATAGACTCCGATTCTCCCGAGAGGGGCCATAGAGCCATTCCTGGCACATTTCCTCCTCATCCTGTCACGCTGCTTGCAAAACAATCCCGTGCGAGGAAGGGGCTGGCTCGTGGCCCCTGGGACAGGCTGCGAGGAGGAGCTGCAGGAAGGCAGCAGGGGCAGGCGGGCAGCACGGGCAGGAGACCCCCAGCATCACCCCAAGACCCCCTGGCACCCCCACAGTTCACACCAGCAAATATGGGTCCAGAGAAGGGGAGACACCACATGGATGCTTGGCCAGGGGCTGATCACCGGGGAATCTGGGAGCCACTGCTTTTGGCTGCAGACCCCAAAGTTAACTAAATTCTGGGAAATATTGTCTTCAGTCACCTGCACCCAGCATCCCACCACTGCACCCAGCATCCCACCACTGCACCCAACATCCCACCACTGCACCCAGCATCCCACCACTGCACCCAGCATCCCACCACTGCACCCAGCATCCCACCACTGCACCCAACATCCCACCACTGCACCCAGCATCCCATCACTGCACCCAGCATCCCACCACTGCACCCAGCATCCCACCACTGCACCCAGCATCCCACCACTGCACCCAGCATCCCACCACTGCACCCAGCATCCCACCACTGCACCCCACATGGTCACACCTCCTGCCCTAGCACCCTCCTTCCAGCCTTGATGCATTCAGCCCCATCTCTGCCTCTCGAGGGTGCTGGGCAGGGGGGGGCACAGAGACCCCCAAGGGCGTCCCTGCACTGAGCCATATTATCCACGGGCAGCCATGCTGTCCTGTAGCCCAGAGCCCCCCATGGTGTGTCCCCCCCTCTGCAGCCCAGCTGTCCCCATCAACACCCCCGATGTCCCTTCCCCACTGTAGGATTAACAGGATTACACACGCCACGGGAGAGGCTCGCTCCCTGCAAGGATAATTCCTTTAAACTCCCAGACAAGAGCCAGAAGTGGGACCCCCAGAGCCCCCCGGGCACAGAGGAGGGGAGGGGGCTTGGATCCAGGGCTGGGATGCTGCCAGCTCCCTCTGCTGGGACAGGCAGAGGGGACACGTGCCCAGACCCTGTGCCACTGTCTACCCCAAAATGAGCCTGTGTGCCGGCACCACTGGCCCTGGCAGGCGTCTCCGTGGCCGTGGTGGGGGCTGGCATCCCTGTCCCTGGGTGGGGAGGGATGGCCTCGTATCAGCTCTCGCATGATGTTGATATGAAACAGTCACCGGGCACCACGTCACCCGTGGCTGAGTGATGCGCGGGGGGGCACAACAGGAACCCCTGGGAAACTCCTGGAGGTTTCAGGGTCTGCTCCTGGGGTTTAGCACAGCGGGATGGTGCTTCTCTGCTTTTCGGTGTCTTGAAATGGCTGGGAGGAGGAGCGGGGCTGGCGGCTGCGATGTCCTCCGGGGAGCCAGGATGGGGGCTGTGCCCCCGCCATCACCCCGGGTCCCCGGAGGGACAGCAGGAGCTCATTCCTGTGTGTCCCAGCCAGCCCAGCTCTGAAGGAGCCCCAGAAACACCCATTAGCCAAGGCGAGGGATGGAGACCTTCCAAGGATGCGCTGGATCCTCTGGCCAGGGGAAACAAGCACTTGACCTGCAGCAAAGGGAAGGCAGCGAAGCACAGCCCTTCCTTTTAAGAGATCCTGAATATTTAAGGCAGGAGAAGTCACTACTGGTGACTGGCTGGGGACTACTCGAGCACATCAGAAAGCAAAGCAGGTCGGGGGGCTGGCACCTCTCCCAAAATACCCATCCCCTGGGTACCACGGGAGCTCCCCGGGCATCCCGTGCCCCTGAGCCAGCTCCCCTCACCCATCCTGTTTACAGGCTTTGCCTTCCCCGCAGACACGATCCCCGGCACCCAGCGAGGAACTGGGTGTGTGTGGCAGGGCTGGTCCGGAGACATAATTCAGGCAACAACAACAAAAAAGGAATGGAGGCGAGAAGAGGAGACTGACCTTGCGTTCAACAGGCCCATCGGGGAGAAGCATGTGCAGGCACGGACACATTTGGGTGTGTTTTCACCCCAAATCCTTGGCCAAACGCGCAGAAATCTGAACCAGACCTGAACTCCTTCAGAGTATCACGGCTCAAAGCAACCCCTTGGACACCGGGATGTTTCCACTCCTCATCCCTCTCCACAGCCCAAAACCCCGCTGTAAGAGCGGCAGCAATGGGAAATGTTTACCTCCAACTGACTCAGAAATATGGAAATGGGTTTGCTTTATTTTTCCTTAGCAAAATCAAGGGTCCACCCGAGGCAACTCAGCGCAGAAGCTGCCAGCCCCCGGCTCCAGGGGGAATTTTCCCAGTGGGAAGATGCATTTAGGGAAAATAACAACTCCAGGAGGAGAGATGGGGATCCGGAGCTGGACATGAGAAGTCCGCCCTCCTCACTCATCACAAGCACCCCGTAGGACCTTGAAAGCTAAAGGAACACTAGAAAAAAATAAAATTAAAAAGGAAAAAAGCCTAGATGGAGGAAACATCCTTAATAAAAAAAAAAATAAACCCCCAAACTGATGGATACTGCTTGGACTGCAGCAAACAGGGGAAGTATTCTCCCAAATGCATTTTCAGCTCAAGCCGCGTGAGACTCGTCATTTTTCTTGCGTAGTTTTGCCATTTAAAGCCGTTGTGTGTGACTATCTTTTGGACCAAAATAAACTCTGTGCCTGTTTCTAAATCAAATAAAAAAAAAATAAATAAAAAAGTTCTCAAAGCATTTCCCCTCCTGCCGCACCCATAAACTGCAGCTATTTTCTCTGTGTGTCCTTTGTCTAAACACAACGACCTCTATATATCTTACAAGATGCCCCATGGCAGTCGGGAGATCGGAAACGAGAGGCTCTTCAGCAGCCAGAGAATTTGCAAAGAAGCTCTTCTTCTTTTTCTTTTTTTTTTTTTTTCTTTTCTAAATGCCGAACCCGCGAGCCACGGAATTCGGGTGGGAATTTTTCCCGAAGAATATGACATTGAGGGCAGGCAGGGCCGCATGATCCACCTCCAGCCACGGCTGAGTGGAGCCATGTCCCTGCTTCCAGCTCTCCTCGGCGGCAGAGGAACAGGCTTCAGCTGAAACCATCGCGTGGAGCCTGAGAGCCGGCGGGTTTTGATCTGGCCCGGAGATAAGGAGCCCGAGCCTTGTTTTTCTGGCAGGATGCTCATTGCTGCCCTTTCCCTGGGCAGAGCCCCGTTTTTGCAAGGTCTCTTTGGGATGCCACCGTCCCCGCTTGCCCGGTGGGGAAAGGGAGGTGCGGGGAGAGCGATGCCCCCGGGGAGGCAGCAGACACGGGCGGCACAAGTAGGGCACAGGCTGGTGTGACCTTCACCAAGGTCACACGGGAAACTGGAGCCAAAGCTGGGAATAGATCCTGGCTACGGCAAGACCCAGGCCAGCATCTCCACCGCTCTATCAACCTTCTCTACCTTCCTTTTTTCCCCCCTCCCAGCCCCACCACAGACAACGTTTTTCTTTACTATTATTAAATAATAGGCTCGACGAGGTCCTGGGCAAGCTGGTCTAGTTGGGGGTGTCCCTGCTGACTGCGGGGAGGTCGGACTAGATGACCTTAAAGGTCCCTTCCAACCCAGATGATTCTATGATTCTATGATTAATTTTCAATAAGGAGAGAAAACATCTTTATAAAGCATCAGTCCTCGTTCTCATCTGGCTGGATGAGACACTCCGACCGGCGTGGACAAGTACCAAAAGTCCCTGGGCAGCTTCACTGCGATTTTCCATCCCCTTGGCACTCTTGGGGCCAACAGCCGAAACTTCCAGTCTGGACCAGCAAACATCCACTGGATGGGGCCCGGGCGGGCAGGTCAGAGCCCCTGGGAGCTGTGGTTGCTGAAAGCATCCCACCATCCCACCACGCAACCAGCCCCTGCAATATTTTCCTCTTGCTTTTTTATCACCCAGCGCACGGGACTCCTCGCGTGTTGCTGCTCGGCCAGGGTACATCTGCAGCAGCCTGACAGCTAATAACGGCTTCTGCCGACGCAGCAATATCAAGAAGGGCTGTGATTTTAACATTTCTAGACCACAAAATGTCCCAGAGCAGAAACAATTACAACAGCGCAGAAGTGCCTTTTTTTTTTTTTTTTTTTTTTTTTTTTCCCCCAGGATAGCTCATTTGTACCAGAATAAACTGTACCAGCATAAGCTTTCGCCAGTATAATATCTTCATTTATGCTTAAGAGGCTTTGCCAGTAAAACTACAGTGACCCAGCTCTGCTGGAAAACCTTTTCTCGCGTATCCAGGGAGTTTACTCAGCAGCTCGGTGGCTCGGCTTCCGAGAGAGGGGAAGTTAAAAAAAAAACACACACACACACTTCTCTCAAGGCACAGACTCCCGGAGCCGTGCTTTTCTGCAGCCAAGGAGGCTTGCACCCCAAGGGGACACCAAACAGCCCGTCCGAGCGGGACCTGGGGGTGTCTGCGGGCACCCCATGGCTGCGGGGAGCCGTCCCGGTGCCAGCACCCCACGCGCCCAGCCCTGACGCCAGCTGAGATTTGGAAACCCGCCCGCACACCCCCGCTTCCGCTTTTTTTTTTTTTTTTTTTTTTTTTTTCTCAGCACCTCTTCCTCCTTAATCAGAACGCAGATCAATTCTGGGTATTAAACGGCAGGAAATTCTAAATTTGGGTTGCCGCTCCCTTCCGTACGCCAGCCCCGCGCGGCAGGGCTCTGCAGCGCCGTGGAGCCACCTTGGGAGGGGATGGGGACCAGCGGCCGAGATCAGGCTCTTGGAAACGTCCTCTCCTGCTCCGCTCTCAAGTGGCGCTTTGGTGTGGACCAGGTTCAAAACTCCGACACCCAAATGCACGTGAATCTGCATGGAAACGCGGCGCAGCGAGGGCGGAGAGCACTGTTCCTTCTTTCGGTGCCTCTGCGGGTGGTGAGCTTCCCTAAATAAACTTGGTAGTGAAAATCACTGTCCATTTGCTTTCATTCCTCAAAAGTAGCACAGAAATCTCCTCGAGTGCTTCCCGTCCGAGGAACCTCCACTGATGGAGGTTTCCCACCTCCCCTCCTCTCGCCCTCCCCAGCGCAGCCCATGGAGGCACCGGGGGCAACCAGCCCGTGCCCACCAGGAGCAGAACACTGAGAGGAAGGGGCAGGCACCAAATCCAGGCAGGACACCAGGGTCTGACCCATCGTTTTCACAAGAAAACTGCGGTGGGAATATCGTGACCACAAGAGGTCAGGTCCTCACTTTTGTCCCTGATCAAAAACTCCATTGAACAGAGAGTGTAGTTCATCGAATCACAGAATGGTTAGAGTTGGAAGGGACATCAGAGATCATCAAATTCCAACCCCCTGCCCTGGGCAGGGACACCTCCCACCAGCCCAGGTTGCTCCAAGCCCCATCCAGCCTGGCCTTGAACCCCTCCAGGGATGGGGCAGCCACAGCTTCTCTGGGCAACCTGGGCCAGGCTCTCACCACCCTCACAGCAAAGAATTTCTTTCTGGTATCTCATCTAAATCTCCCCTCTTCCAATTTAAAGCCGTTCCCCCTTGTCCTGTCACTGCACTCCCTGACCCAGAGTCCCTCCCCAGCTCTCCTGTAGCCCCTTCAGATATTGGAAGGATTTACAGCAGATGAATTTAAATAGCCCCTGGCCTACAATCTTGAGTAAGTTTGCTCTCAGTTTACACCAGCGCAGATGTAAAGGGAGGATGGAGCAAGAACGGCCTCTTCCCTTCCCAATGCCAGCTGCTGTCGTGGACCCCACAGTGTCCAACCTGGGCAAACACCAGAACCCACCTGCGTGGCTCTTACCCCGCAAAACCACGCATGGGTCCAAGAAACAAGCATCACCTTGTGGCCCAAGGGCATTAAGCTGCATTTATAGCTCTTTGCCCAGCGAGGAGAAGCCATGAAGGCCCTTAAACCACCCGGGCGCCAGGCACGTGGCAGGGACATCCCTGGGAACAGACACTCTGAGACGTCAGAAGATGCAGGCAAAGGGGTGTAGGAGCACTGGACCATGGTGCAGTCGAAAGCATTAGTGCCAAGTAACTGATTTCACCAAAAAGTAACTTGAATTGTTTTCTCTTTTTACATTTCTGGACTTGAGTACAAAGATAAACCCAAGAACATCCCTCTCGGACACCCCCCCCCCGGCAAAGACTGCACAGGGGACAGCACACAGAAACGTGTCTTTCTGAGGGTGTTTAAAAATCACCACGTGCAGTTTCTTTTTTGGGAACCTGCTCCAAAGTTTGGGGCAGTATTCTCAAGTACTCTCAACACTTTCCCCCCAGAAGTGCTGGGCGACGCCGTGGCGGCTCGAGCCGCTCGGGGAGGGTGAGAAACTCGGTTTTGGCTGCTCTCTGCTCCGGGTGGGTTCCTCCTCCCGCTGGGTTTCACTTCGACCAAACTGAAACCTCAAAGCCGCACAACTTCTCACCCCCAGCTCCCCACTCCTGCCGAGCCGGCCAAAACCCACCGGCAGCACCGCTCGGCACGGCCACCGGCAAACCCAGCGAGGAGAAGAGTCACGTTTTGGGGCTTCGAGCCCAGTATCGGGGTCCCCTTCCAGGGGTTTCCTCGGCTGGAGGAAATTCGGCAGCATCCTTCTGCGTGCTGTGGCCCGGCACCTTGCAGGTAACCACTGGGCATTACCTGGTGCCTCCTGCCATCATGTCACCTTATGGGGTTGATGGGCCGTGGCAGGAGGTGACGGTGCCCATGAGCAGCTTTTCCACTGCACTCTGACTGCCAGCCTCTCCTTACACCCACTGCCACCGTTAGGTTTCACCGAGGGAAACCTCCCCTCTCCTCCCAGAAGATGAAATACAAGAGCATCCCACCACCAGGCCATGGGGCAGCACGGATGCAGGCTCTCCAAAGTGGTACCCACCCCAAACCTCACAGCAGCACCCCATGGAGCAGGCAGCATCCCCACCCCACGGGGCAGAGCTGGGACACCCTGCAGCTCCAACACCCCTTTCTCCCTCTCCATCCTATTTCATTTTCTCCTATGGAAGTAACTTTTCAGGTCACATCAGACCTCCCCAGCGCCAAGGATGACCGTGTGGTCTCAACCATGGACACGGGCTGGCAAGTGCTGGGTGGCATTTGGGGGTCTCTCTCCCCAGGCAACCTGCGTGGGTGACCACGGGCTCACCGATGTTCCCATTTTTTGGCAGCCTGGCTTAAAGCACCCCGGGGTCCCCTTTGGGAGGCACTCAGCCCCAACCCACCCCATCGCCCGCTACAGCCTGGATGCCCAGAGGTCTGGTGACCCCCCACCACCACAGGACCCACACAAGAAAATGGGATGCTGCTGCCTGCTGCTTCAGAACTAGCATGGACAGTGGGGGGCAGCCCCACTGTGGATGTGCCAGAGAGGCAGAGACCCCCACGCCGGGGCTCACCAACCATGCTCAGCTCCGGCATGGGGGCTCTTTTTTTTTTTTTTTGCCTTAAAAACCCCATCCCACCCTTCCAAGAGCCCTGTAGAAGCGCAGCTCACTCCGGGAGCCGCTGGCAGAGCCGGAAGCCTGCAAGGGGCTATTCCCGTCTCCGAAGGGGGAAGGACTCAAAAAGAGGAATTTTCCAGAAGCCGCTCTCCCCGCCAGCCCCCGTGTCACCGGAGGAAACGCTTGCGAACGCCTCTTCCTCCGGCCGCCGCGCCGTGCCGGGGACACGCCAGCACCACCGCCCTCCTGCCCCACGCAGACCCCATCGCCAACCATCTCCCCCCCACCCACCGAGGACACCCCCCCCCCCATGTTTTTTTTTCCATCTGCATCTCCCAAAAACACACAGGGCAGCCTCTGAGCACCCCCCCCGGCAGGAGCTGGGGTGGCGGGTGGAGAAGGCAAAAGCAGGAAAGGGTGCGAGGGGGACAGATGGAAAGTGTGAGGAGCCCCTTGGAGAGAAGGGAAAGGCAAGGGGCTGGGGAGGGGAGGGGGGACGGGGTGGGGGGGGACACACGGGCAGCGCAGCTCGGCTCTCCCCCAGCCGGGCAGGGGTGGGTGGAGGGGGAGGGTGCACCCAGGCAAACAAGGATTCTGCTGATAAAGCAAATGTGACTCAATCACACGCTTGTGCAAAGATGTCACAACAGCCCTGAGAAATTACAGGCTCCTATTTCATCCCTCAAGGGCCGGCGCTGTCCTGGCTCTCACAATGCGCTCTGTTCTGCTGTCAGCGGCTCAGCCAGTGCCCCTAATTTACTGGCTGGGAACCCGCGGCAGGGACCGGCAATAATAGGTGCAGTGTAGTGCCACTGCCAGGGCTCCTGGGCTGGCAGCGGGGACAGGGAGACGTCTGCCCAGGCACTCAACCCCACGGATCTTCTAATCAGCAGGAAGAAGTAGCCCGAAGCGGGGACTCGCCGGCCCCTCCAAGCCCCAGGCGTTTTTTTTTTTGGGGGGAGCAGGGCAGTGGGATGGGGGGTTGTTGCCCCCAGCCGAGCTCTCTGCCCCAAGCACTGCAGGGCGGGCAAACCCTGCGCGGGGTTGCACCTCTCCATCTTCTGGGGTGCACCCCCGAAAAGGAAGGTTTGGGGGTCCTCAAACCTCACCGCCAAAGCACAAGGGCTGAGCCCTCATCCCCTGCCACAAACCTTCCCCAAACACAGCCAGGAGCAAACCAGGCCATGCCGGGAAGGGACCTGTACCTGCTGGCACCCTTCCAGCCCCCAAAAGGGCATCGGTGAAGCCAGAACAGCAGCAAAAGGTGCCAACAAAAAGGGAAGATGCTCCCTCTGTTCGGCAGAGACGGAAGGTGGCACCCGGGGTGGGGGGGTGTCCCTTCAGCTTTCCTCGATGGCCACACGGAGGTGGTGGCAGCTGGGTGGTTCCCCACATCTGCCCATCCCATCCCGGGAACCGGGGAGCTCCTCACCCTCCCTGCGAACGCTGACCTTCGCAGCCTCCCCGACTCCATCCCCTTCTCCGAAAGGAGCAGGGCGAGAGCAAAAGCGCGGTGGTCCCGCAGGTTGCTGAAGCTCATTATGGCCTTTTAATTACGTTCAATTGCAGTTTTACGGGCTTACGGGCAAATTGGAAGCGATCTAATTGCCCTTGAGGGGGTGCTACGCTCTGAGCTATGAAAAACCAAGCAGGATCCAGCGAGACGCGAGGGGAGTGCGAAAGCATTAGGCTCGCTCCAGCAGAAAGAGGAGAAGTTCCGTCTCACGTCGAAGCTCCCCCAGGACCTCACGGTAATGAGCCACACACGTGACACGTGCTGGGCCACCGGCGAACCCACATCACCCAAATCCAGGAGCAGGAACTTTGTTCCCCCCCCGCTGATGGGTCCTAGACAAATAGAGCCCTGGGACACCGAGGAAAATGCCTCATCTACCCTGGTTTTGCTAATTACAGGGATTGACTGGATGCCACTGGCAGGAGTGATGGAACCTCCACACTTCCCAGATGTTCTTCTGCTCCCATCAGCATTGAGAGCAACCACCAGCCCCCATCAGTTTAAAAGGTCCTGTGTGTGCAGGATCCATCCAACTGGACAAGTTCCATCCTCGTGTCCTGAGACAGCAGCAGAAGGTGAGAGAGGCAGGATGTGGCCATGTTTTGCAGGTCTCCTTCTGCCTCTGGCTTCCAGGAGCAATGGCCTACAAACCACTGGCCAGACGGATTATATTACGGTGCTGTGCATGTGCATTAATCCAGATTTGAGATAATTACAGTCATTCACTTGGCATAATGGGCTTTAATTGATCCAACGTGGCTGGCGCTGGTGCTCGCCGCCAGCCTGCAGCTGGCATCCCAACACCCCGAAGCTGCGCTGCCACCAGCAGCACCATGACCAGCAGAAGGCAACTCTGCTAACTGGTCTTCCAGAAAACCAGTTACAGTAGTTCTCCTTAGAGGACGCTGGACCACAGCAAGTGACTGCAAGGCCACATAGGTCTTCTTCCCATCTCCCAGGTGAGACCCAGCAAGCCTGGCCTGAGCACAATGTGTCATCTGGTCTGGAGACATCTCATGAGCATCCAAGTGGGATGAGCCATCCCTTTAGAGGGCTTCGCTGCTGGGAGCTGTGCAAGAGCAGCCCATGGAAACACCATTTTCCATGTCTCCTTGGAGAAATGGAGTAGGTAGGTTGGTCAACAGGTCCCTGAAGGTCCCTTCCCACCAGTATTTTTGTGCTTTAATGCTCACAGAGCACACAGAGCTGGAAACCCAGATGGGCAAAGCAATCCTGGGGTCCCAAAACAGCCATCCCTTCCCATCTCATCTCTTCCTCCACATCTCCACCAATGACTGGAGCACGCTCCAGAGTGAGCCGGTTGCCTCAAGGACAAACCACCCACTTTGTGCACCGCAGCTGGAGGTCCAGGAGAAGGAGCCTGAGAGCTGGATGCCTACGTGCTGCAGGAAGACGCCTGACAAGATAGGGAAGGGAGCTGCCAAAGCCAGGTCACCTTCAATAAAAGCAAGTTCCCTCTGGAAACTACACGGCACGCACTGGTTTTCAGGAGAAAGCAGCTTCCTCTGGTCTTACATGACCCTCCCCTGGGCCCAGCAGCACACGCCGGGCGGGAGGGAAGGTCTAAGCCCCCTCGACACCAGCCGCAGGGCTGGAGGGATGGGCAGGCAGGGTCAGTGGGTTGCTCCCCCTTCCTGGGGCAGAGAAGAAGCTTGGAAGAGCCCTTCCCCCCTTCCCCAGGCAGGCTGCAGCAAAGGACGGTCTGCCGGCAAGCTGCCTTTGGGTTTGAGTTCCTGGTTCAAATCCAAAGCTAATTAGGTTGCGCCAAGTCCAATCAGATAGCCTCCGCTAATTGAGTTCGGCACGGTCGGGTCAATGTCCAGCGGGTCTCCACGTTCCAGGCGTTCTGTCAGCCCACAGATAACTGCCAGGGCCTGGGAAGGGGAAGGACCCTGACAAAAATGTTCGCTTCATGTACAGCCAGAGCCTTTCCCTGCCGGAGCTGCGTAGGGCCCCAGGTTAACCCCTCAGACAACACCAGCATGGTCCTCCTGCCTGAGGAACCCCAATGGATGAAGACGCCCCAAAGGCAAGAAGCAGGGTTAAAAGTGAGCGAGTGGAGGATGAAATAGGGCAAGTGTCCACCATACTCTGGTGTGCGTCTCTCACAGTGTCACCCCAAGAACAGGCACCTGGTGAGCCATGCATGCCATACATCACCCAGGTAGGAGACGCACCAAACCCTACAGCAAGAGCAGAACAGCTAAACTCCCAGCCCTGTGGCTAGTGAAAACCCAGCGAGACTAACGCGGTGCAGTGCGTGCTCCATGCTCTCCACGTAGCCACCAACACCTCTGCCAAAGCCAGCTTAGATGTGTCTACACCAGACTGCAGCCTCCGCTCTACACAAGTAGGGTTTGGCCAAGCCAACACCACAGCCACCACGGCTCTGTGAGCCAACACGGCCACCAGCACAGGGCCACCAGCGTTCCCAGAGGTGCTTGGGCATTGCCACCTGGCTGTGGACAGGCAAGGAGCAGGGAGGTGGACAGCAGGGCAGCCAAGCAGTGCTCTCAGGGAGAGCAGTGCGGAAGACTTAGCGAGTACCAGGGTGAGAAACGAGCTGGATGGGAGCCCCATGCAATGCTTTGCCAGCTCCCAACTTCTACGGTCAGTTACGGTGAGGAAAATGCCAACACCCAGCTTCCTAAAAACCATATTCTAACTACATTCTTCCTTTTTCCCTCTAACCCAGCCTTTGACTTCAGGCCTGAGCATCATCCACCTGGGCAGGAAGATGGCAGCCTCGGTCTCCGTGGCGGCAGCGGGAACGCCGAGCGCGATCCCCACGTCCTCCCCCTCCACCTCCAGCTGCCGGGGAAAGGCTGTTCCTCTTCAGCTGACAAATAGATGAGACGTTTCATTAATAAACCCCAGTTTCTCCTAACACTTCTGATTACGATCTCTCTGTTTGGATCCGTGCTCATATTACACGTTCGTCTCAATTATATATTCCCTTCTCTTTAAATCCCCACTTATCTCCTTTACCACGTAAATCACAGAGTGGGCTCTGTTCGTTTTCTGTTTTTTTTTTTTTTTCCTCCCTGCCTGCCTAACTTTCCCTGCTCTAACAGCAGTTAGAAAATAAACAGTGATTTAAATTGCAGCGTATCCAGGTAGCCTCTGCGCTCACCTCCCAGCCAACCCATCCGAGGGGGCTGACATCGGTCCTGCCGAGCCCCCCACCAGCGCTCACCTCCAGTCCCACCGTGTAAATAAAACACTTTTATTTACTTCTTGCTCATCCTGGGCCAAATCCTTACTTGGGCTTCACTGGGGACATCTCCCCGCCGGGTTCTCGGTCCAGCCTGAGCGGAGCATCGCTGTGCTGGGCTCTGGAATGCCGACTGGAGCCGCAGCGCAGGGAGAGCCCAGCCTGGCTCCCCTCCCCACCGCCCTCTGGCAATTAAAGCAATTGCTTGCATGGAAACCTAATTATATTAGGGAAGTATTTAGTAATTTTTAACCGTTCTGCTGGTGGCTCGGCTCCCTCCCCCTCCTGCATACCAGCAGCGCTGGGCAGAAGGTGCAGCGATGGATTCCCCTTCTCTTCCACCGCTGCTTTTAAGAGCAAGAGTGAGGAAGAGGAGCAAGATGGTGTGATGGGGACTCGGGTGGTGGCCCTGGGTGAGCCACGGAGCCTCCAACTGCCCCTGGCCCTGCGGCAGTTTCCCTGCAGGGTTTGCACGGGATGGCTGTGCCCCGTGAGTGGGGACACCCAGCCCTGGCATGTGGTGGCCTCTCGATGCCACCATGAGAAAGATGCCCCACAGTCCTCTGCTTGATGACTCGCTGCATCGGGTGGGTGGTCAGTCCCAAGCGTGATGTCCATCTCAACTGCAAATTCAACACCCCAGTCACTGTAAGGCTTTGGTGTGCCCTGGATCCCACCCACGTGTCTCCATCCTCCCCTGGTAACTGCTTTGCAAAAAGCCCCGGTGGATGAGAGCACAGCAGAGACACCACGACACAGAGATGGGGAGCTCCCACCAGGCATCACCTGCCCTGCACCCAAGGCACCCTGGAAAAAATAACATCCCCAGGAGCATCTTGGTCCTGTTTGTACAGGGAAGAGCAGAGCAGGAGCCAACCACAGAGAGTGTCGCACCACGGAGAGCTTTGTACTGGGGAGAGCTTTGCACTGGGGAGAGCTTTGCACTGGGGAGAGCTTTGCACTGGGGAGAGCTTTGCACTACAGAAAACCTTGCACCAGAGAGTTCTGCACGATGGAGAGCTCTGCACAATGGAAAGCTCTGCACCACGGAGAGCTTTGAACCATGGAGAGTTTTGTACCATGACTTGTGTTGCACCACGGAGGGAGTTGCAGGAGCCCCTCGTGCAACCTGGGGGTAGCCCCCCAGGCTACCTGGGGGCCGGTGGGCACACAAGGCTCCCCCAGCCCTGCCCTGACCCCCCGATTCCCACGCCTGGGGCTGGCCCGGCCACCGGCTGCGCCTTTAAGAGGCGAGGAGGGGAGCGCGATGGCCGGCGTTTTCCGAAGGACCATTAATTTGCCAGCGTCACATGCTTCGCAGCTGCAGCCTGGCAGTGATTTATACGCCTCTGAAGTTCATCAGAGGGAAAAGTACTTTCCAGGCACAGCATATCCCCCCTTCCCCTCTCTCTTCCTCACCGGCGCAAGCCGCCCCCGTCCCCAGCCCGGCCGAAAACCCGAGGCCCCATCCATCACCCCCGCGTGTCACCCCCTGCCCTCGCCACCCAGCCCAGGCACTCCCCCTCTCCCCGGCATCTGCGAGCAAAAGAAAACTTCCTCTGGCTTCCTCGCCTCCGTGACCCACTGACGAGAAAGCCATTAATTAATAAGGGGGCAGTGCTGATCCAGGCTCCTCGGCCGGCCGGCCCGGGGTGGGGGGGCTGGCGAGAGCCCCCTCCTCCCCATCCCAGGGCCCTGTAGCCAAAATAAACGGCAGGCAGAAGGCAGGCGTCCCCCTCCTCCTGCCGCCACCCCCCCCCCTGCACACCATCCTCCAGGGAGGTTCAAAAGTTCAAGATTTTCACATTTCCCTAACGTTATTTCAGGAAATTGCTGGAGAAAGGAAAGACGGCGCTGCCGAAAAAGCAATCCGCGTGTGGATATAATAACACACATAATCCAGAGGCAGGACTCGGTGTGCGCCAGGCGTGGTTCGGAAGGAGCCCCATCCCCACCCTGCCTTCTATTTTTTAGGCTCGGGAGCCTTCTTGAACACCACTGACCTTCTCAGTTATTCCTAACGCAACGCTGAGAGCAAAGCCTGGGCTCACCCCACCGCCCCCCCCAAAGCAAAGTGGCCCTTGAGGTGGCAGATGCCAGGAGGTGCCGCCGGGAGGTGCCACCATGAGGACCACGGGAGCCACCAATGCTCAGAGAACTAGCATTTACCCAGCTATGGGGGCTGGTTTGGTGGTGACGCTGCCAAGCAGGTTCAAAGCATCACCGAGAGCATCACCCAGCACCAGCCCGGCAGCACGGGTGCCTGTGTCCCGGGTCCACGGTCCCCAAGGAATTACAGCTTGGCCCCAAATATGCCCAGGGCTCCCTGCAAACACCGTCACCAGCTCTGACGTGCTGTTGGGTTCCTTTCTTCCTTAGAGCCTTCGAGTTTCACCTTTGCACAAACCTCCAACGTGGCTCAAAAGCGACTGAGTCGCACCAGGGTTTTTCATCGAACCCAGGTCAAGCTACAGCCCTTGCTGAAGGTTCACGGGAAAGGTTCGTAAAACTACTGAAACTCTTGGCAAACCTGAATTTGGGGTTATAATGAAATACGAAACTTGACGACTTTCATGTGGTTTTGGGGTTTTTGTTGCAAAACATTTGGTGTAGCAGCTTTGGGCGAGAGCACGGCAACCCAGTACGCGACAGCGTGTCTATCGGAGCAAGGAATTCAGATACACCCCGGCAGCGTTCGGCTGGCAAATGATTAACCCTTATTGGAAGCCATCTCATTAGTGCAGGGGCTGGACCCGTGCCACCGCATGCTTGGGGACATGGGGCAGAGCTCTCGGCGCTGGCAAGGACCCAAGGCAGGAAGATTGCCTTCCACCCTCGCGGCGGGGCGGCTGCGGCAGCGATGGAGCTGTGGTCACGGCTCTGCTGGCACCCATGGACACGCCGTACCACACCGAGATGCGCCCTGGGGGATGGGGTTGGTTTGCTTTGGGTTTGTTTTGTTTTTTTTTAACTCCGCTGAGTTCTTGGGGTGTTTGGAGTTGGAGCTTGTGCTTTGGGTCCTCTTTGGAACGTGCTGTGGCTTCACCATCCTGCAGTATAGAGATGGCCTGAAGCTCGGTAAGATCTTACCTACACCGTAAGGTCAACCAAGGTAGGGGGAGGAAGAGCAAGCTTGCTCACACCAGCACCATTATTTCCAGTTGGAAATCGGTGATGAAGTGATGAAGATAACACCTTGAAAATGAGCAGCATAAGCATCCCAGATTATCGATTTCCTCGAAGGAATGTGATTCTCCCTGATGAGCTCTTCCCAGGTATCCATCACCCTCAGCCTCCATTAACCCCCTGCACTTGCTCTCCGAAATCAAGCTCTCCTCAAGATCTGGAGGGTGACTTGCCGTGACAGAAAGTGGCTGGCACATCTAAGGAGGTTTCTGAAGATGAGGGTGGCACCTGAAGTCTGGGTACATCCAAAGATGGCATACTGGCCAAACAAACACTAATGGCAGTGAAAAAAGTGCCCGCATCCCCTGTCCCACTGAGACAAAGCACGAACGGTTCCTCCTGCGCTCCCAGGACCTGCTGGCATCACCTTGATGGGGAAGAACGGTCACCACAGGCAGGGAAGAACCATGACCCATTGGTATCTGCATCATACCCATCCTTCAGGCTCTGCACAGCGCCCATGGCCGGGAGGGAGTCGGGACAGTGAGGGGACAGGGCCAGGCTGGTGACATTGCCCCTGAGAAACCGCATTCAAAAAGAGAGGGGGACGCCCAGCCCAGGCGCCCAGAGGTCAACCGGAATCCAGGACATTTGGAAGGCCGATTAAGGAAGTTTATATTAATTATAGAAATGTGCTAATACCCTGGGAAAGCCACCAACCCTGAAACGTTGTGCAAACACGGCACTGCTCTTCCAAAGCCATTGTCCCCTCCGCACGCCGGCACCCAGCACCTCTCAGCCCCCACTCCACCCCAGCATCTCTCCATCTCTGCCAAGTCTCAGCCCCCTCACTCCCGCTTCCTCCTTTTTACATCCCTGGGCCATATTTTTCCCCCTTCCCTTATACATTTTAAAGCTGCCCATTTTAAAGCGCTGCTGCAAACCCCCAAGACGTCCCAGGAACGAGGTGACACCGGGGGACAAGAAGCAGCACTGGGATGTTGGGTCACTTTCTGAACACGGCCCAGGCTAGGAAGGGATTAAACTCATTCATATCTAAACGATAAATAATAATAATAATGTCATTTTTGCAGTGCAGTTCTTTCAATATGGGCTGATTAATGTATTTGTAACGAGCGACGGTAAAGATTTTCAAGCCATCTAATTAGAGGGCCGTTTCCTTTCCAGGCATGCCCGACTCCCTTTGGAAAAGGAAACGTGGCCTCCAACGCCACCTCGGTGCTGTGGAAAGGCTGCCCCGTGTCCTGAAGATCAATCAAACCTTCAACTTCCCCGAGGGCACTGTTTGCAATCCCCGACCTCCCATATCCCGGAGCCGAACGAGCATCCAGCCGGCATCGCTCGGCTCCAAAAGGCACCGAAAATCCCAGGGAATTGCCGTTCTCCAGAGCCATCCTGGCTTCCCGCGGCACCAACGACGGTGCCAGGGGAGTCAAACGTGATGGGGAGGAGAAAGGGACGGTGCCACCTCGCAGGGGTCCGTGCGTGCGTGGGGGCAGCTCATCCCATACATCACGGCGCCCACCACCCGTGTTGATGGACTTTTCCGTTCGTGTCTGGCATTCCCAGAAAACACTAACTTCATTATTGATTTGTGCTCGTTTGTCATTTTTATAACCTGGCCAGCACTTCTCCTGAAGGCCGTGACTAATTCCACTTCCCCAGGCTGGAAGGGGCGAGAGCCTTTTAACTCTTTCAGGACGAGCTCTGCCGACTCGCTCCCCGCTGGCGGGGCACGGGCAGGACCCCCAGGGTCGGGCAGGGGAGTGGGCAGGACCGGGCTGAGGAGCCTTGACGAAGGTCCATCAGGGCTGCAGTGTGTTTGGAGCATCCTCTCATTCCTCTCTCAACCCCAAATGGCTGGAACAGAAAGGCAGATGGTCCTGAGTGGGGCTGAGTGATGCTCACTGCTGGCGGGAGAGAGGTTGGGGGGAAAAATGGACTTTCCACCCATTACTCTTACCCAAAACCACCGGTTTGAAGGTGAGCTGCACCCCCACGCAGCCCGCCCATGGTGCAAATCTAAGGTTTGCCTGCCAGCACCGGTGAGCATCCAACCTCTGACATGCACCCACGGAGTCAGCAAACCAAGCCAGCCGTGTGTCCATCCACCACCCTGGGGGTCACAGGGACTTCCCTGGCCCTCCTGGCTAGCAGACCCCATGCCAGCACGCTCTGCCCTTTTGCAGGGGCAGCAAAGCCCCCGAGAAACCGATGCCAAGGAGAGGAGACACCCGATGGCTGCATCTCCCAGCAAGCCCCTGGTCCCTGGTTCCAGGCACTTCCCAGCAAAAAGTCAGGATCGAGCTCCCAGAGGAGAAGGTCCATTGAGTTAAATGCAGCATATGCTGTTTCCGAGGGGTGGGATACGGGGAGTACCAAACACGACATCTGCAATTATGGAAAGCCAGATAAAGAAAATCAAATCTCATGCTTCAGGGCATGGGCTGACGAGTACAAGGGTCAGGAAGGAATTTCTCTCCCCTCACACAGCAGTGCACAATTGGGTCAGTGCATTACCGGGTGGCACAAGTCCTCGATTGTTTTTCCCTTTCCTAGTCGAAGCTCTGCGACCTCCCCGCTGTCAGAAGAGCTGTATCCGAGGCAGCAATGGCTTAACCTGGTGTGGCAGAGCCGATGCTTCTCCTTATCACCCACCTCGCCAAAGATCAGCATCCCTAGTCCCAGCTGAAACATCTCATGAGGACCTCGCTCAAAGCCACTCCTTCTGCCTCGCGGAAGGTCTGCGGCGCTGCCTGCCCCTTCTCAGCCTTAATTACTTCTACTACAACCATCTAAATTATAATAAAAACTCCTCTGAGTAAGGGACCTTTTCCTCCCCTATGTTTGCAAAGCCCTGCGTACACCTCTGGCACTATTTGAATAACAAGCAGCAGTAATAAAAGACTTGCAACGTTGGCTTAGGAAATAACTGCACTGGAAAATCACAGAATCTTCACGGTTGGAAGGGACCTTTGAGATCATCGAGGAAAAGGGGCCGAATGGAGAGAAGCGAGCAAAGAGCGGCGATGGTTTTGTCGAGAGAGGTCGGGAGGCGTTTGTGGTAACGGCGGTTGCTCTCACTTTACGCCGCGTCCAGCATCCTTTCTCTTCCTTGAGCAACTTCCCTCTGCTAAAACTTGCTCAGCCTGGGAGGATCTAACCACAGGGAAGAGGCTTGAGTTTCAAACTAAAACAAAGCCAGCAAACAAATGCAGAGATGGCCGGTAACATGTGTCTATCTGCACTCGACCCTTGCTAAGCCGGGCTTTGCCAAACCACACGCTTCACAATCCGAACAAACAGTTATTGGCCTTTTCCCGCTGCCAAGCAGCTAGTTAGCAGGAATTCTACATCACCTGGGGTGGCAGTTTTGAATGAGCTCTCTATCAGTCTTATTCTGTGCCTGCTGCAGCCAGCAGCTTCCCATCGACCCCCCAAAACCACACTTTGCAAATCCTATCAAATAGGGTTGATTGGGTTTTTTTATCAAACAAGACCTATGATTAGTGCAATCTGAAGGATTAAATTAATTAATGCTGACCATCACCTGATGACACAAATGCACCAACTCTGTTCACTGCAACCGTCTACCTGGCAGAGAATTTGGGGGACCTATAGCCCCATAGGTGTCACAGCCAGCCAGCCAGGCTGGGACACGGCATCCCTGCCCTCCAGCAGCCAGGAACCCAGTGGTGACCCCATCACCCACATCAGGAGCCCGAGCCCCTTGGCCAGCATCACCCTCCTGACCCTGCTACCTCGCCATCAAGCTAATTTTGGAGTTTAGTGCAAGACGAGTTGTCCCAGAAAGGTGTAAATCAGCCGGGGGCAACCAGTGGGTGGGTGTTGGGCTCTGAATCCCAGCTCTCTCCTGCAAACCTGGGAGCCGTGCACCGTGCGGGCACCTCCGTGGGGCAGTGAGTCACGTCTGGGCGGCCTCTGGGATCCCAGACCCCTGGGGTTGCCAGGGGAAAAGGTGGAATCAAAGGTATGAAAATGCACTTGAGTTGGAATTGGCGTGCCCAGGCTTGGTCCCTTACAATCCAGCAGCCGAGGCAGGCAAAGAAAGCAGGCACGGGAGGGTTGGGATGGGGCAACGGGAGTTTCAGCATTGCAAACACGCTGCAGACAAGTGGGAGAATAATCTTCGGGGGAATGTTTGGAGGAGCCTGTGGTGGCTTGCTTGGGAAAAAGAAAGAAAAAAAAAGAGAAACAGAAACAAAAGAAAGCAAAAAGGAAGAAAGAAGCAGCTCTGGAAGCGGCTGGGTGCTGTGGTCAGGCGCTGCCAGGGCTGCGTGTGGCTGCATCTCTCAGCAGCACGAAGAGCCCGTCCTCCCCGCCGTGCGCTGGTGGGGCTGGACGTGGTGGCCAAGACTTGGAAAACAAAACCAAAGGCAGCTTTGGATGAAGCCAGGAGCCGAGCGGCGGCTGCTGGACTCCGGGAAGCACAGGCTGCTGGGGATCAGTGCAGAAGGACAGTGGGAGGATGAGGATGGTCCTGCCGGGGGAGGTGGCACACAGCAATGGGGAGAGGAAGGGGCTGTGCTGGGGCATCTGGGCTGCACTTTGAGCCGGTTCCTGTCCTCAGCATCATTTTGTGTGTGGTATTTCAGTTGCCTGCGTGCCTCAGTTTCCCCCCGCAGGTGATGGAGATGCGAAGCATCGCCTGCCCGTGTCCACCTCCCCATCCCTTGACTCAGCAAAGCTGCTGCCATGCCCAAAGCCACCGAGACACAGCGCTCCCACCAAGCCAGGCAGCTGTGGCCACCACACTGAGACCCTCTCCTCCAGCAAACATCCCTCTTGCATGGCCACCGTTGTCCCAGAGCTCAGGCCACAGCAGAGAGGAGGACACAGCCCCTTCCCCTCGGGCTCCCGGGCTGGCGGAGCAGCTTGGAGCAAGCTGGGAACAACATCAGCCGTGCTGGGAACAAAGCACTGGTTGTATCATGATCACTGGGAGAGCTGGGAGGGGAGTTTCTTTTTTAAGTAGAAGGGCTTGGGGGGGGTTGTTGTTTTGGGGTTTTTATTTTTGTGGGTTTGCTTTTTCCCTTGTTAACCAAAAATGTCAACAAAACAAAGGCTGTTCCCAGAAAAAGGACTTAAGCAGATGAATTAATCTCATGTTTGGGGGGAAGGGGGGAAATAACAATGGAAATTCTCAAAAGATCCCATGTCAATAGCTTTTTTTTTTAAAAACAAGTTTTGTATTGAAACGAATTCTTGTTTCTGCCCCTTTGCAGTGACATGAAACTCTCTGCAAAGGCTGAAATCAAACCAAACTGTTCCAAGTGGTCCTCTCTGGGTCTCTGGTCTGTGTGATGCTCCTGACTTCGAAGTGTTTCCAAGCCCCAGGGTCCCCAAGGAGAAAACCATTCCCAGGTCCAAGTGAACAACAACTGTCTCCAAAACGTACTCTTGACGTAGGGACACCAGAAGGTGACCCTGGATTACTGAGCTCCAGAAGATTGAAAAAATCCCCCCAAAGAGGAGTAAGAACCACAGGCTGAGCTGTGAGTCAGGGCTGCCCCATTGCAAAGAGGTGTCCGGGGCAGCCTGGGAGGGTTTGGCTCCGCAGCCCCAACTGGCACGGGAGAAATGGTGTTTTCCTTCACTCCCGGCCACCTCTCCTCCTCCATCCCCAGGTTCCTGCTCCATCCTTAGATCTGCCATTCGCCACAAGCGCTGACTCAATCTGCTTCAAATTACCATAACAATGCTGGGCCCCAAGTGGACATGTAAAGTGTCTCAAATTTATTGTAATTTTAAGCCATCCCTAAAACTGCACAGACATTGCTGGAATATTTCCTCCTCCTTTAAGACCCTCCGATGACTCCGCAAGCCAGCGAGAGGACGCGAGGACGGGCGGGAGAAGGAGATGACTGGAACCAGCTGCCTTTGCACGGGGCTTTGCTTGCCGTGCCGGCCGGGCTGGGGCATGGGAAGGGAGCAGCGGGGCTCCCCGAGGTGATGCTGAGACAGAGGCAACGTCCCCTGGGACACACAGTGACGGATGGGGCCGAGGGGCTGCCAAACCCGCACTCCAGCTTCTCCAGGGAGGGAAAAAGCACAGGGCAGAAGCGCTTTTGCTGGGGACAGGACCTGCTGGAACAGCAGCTCTGTGCTGCCCAGCAGCTCCTTGCACGGAGGTGGTTTTTCCCAGGGCAGCATCTGGGATGCTCCAGGGTGGCTGTGCCAGCCGGGTGGCATTCCCGCTGCCACCTGCACCACCCTTCATCCCTGCCAGCATCCTTGCCTTCATCCCTGCCTGCATCCCTGCCATCATCCCTGCGCCTCTGCCTGGAGTCAGCGTAATGTTGTCACACAAATTGCACCTGTGAAACTGTTACAAGAATTAATTGATCATATAAGTACAGTAATTGGAACTTGCAAAGCATAGATAATTACCTTTTATTAGTTCCTGTAGATAATCCATTATGCACTGATTAGGCCTAAGTAAGGATCTTATAGTCCTAGTTTGATTAATGGCAGATTATGGATATTAAGCTCAAACAGGAATAGATAACTTACTATTTTCTTTCTTGCCTTAGGAGGACGTCACCCTATGAGTGATGGTCAGAAGTTTTCAAGGTGCCTCATTTGTCCAGGGGGAAAGTCAGGCACATCCAAAATTCCCACCTGACCCGAGCAGGGTCCCTCTCCCGCGGCGGGTACCAGCTCCCAGCGCTTCCCAGTGGCTCGAGAGACCCCAGCTCAAATCTCAGCAACTCACTCAGCCACTAACAGCCAGGTGTCACGTGAGGCCTGACCACCTCCAAACCTGTTTTTACCTGTCTTTTCAACCCAAAGCAGCGAAACCTCTCCCAGGCATCTCACTCCCCAGCTTGGATGCTCTCCTTTCCATGAACGCTCAGACCACGCATTTATTTTCCACGATTCTCTGCCAGAGACAGAATATATGTAGGTATTTTGCACCTGCAATCGCTTGGAAGGACTGTCCCTGCGTAAGAGCCACCGTGTCCCCCGTGAGAGGGATCCTGGGGATCCCTCCCTGTAGCAGCCGGGTTCTGCTCCCACCACCATCACTCTCACGCCCTGTTTGCAGAGCGAGGAGCACAGGAGCAGAGTGGGGGCCACCGGACAAAATCTGCCTGCAGGCTACAGGAGGCTTTATTTAAGAGGAATAAATAAAAAATAAGGCTGTGATTATCTCGGGCCACTCTCCAGCTGCCACCCAGAGACAGAATGGGAGGGTCAGAGCTGGGGGGGTGTAGGGGGGAGGAATTTTCAAGTGAATAAACAAAACGGAGCGGATGTGACATGCCGAGGCACAGGGACAGATTCCTCCTTTCTTCCTGGCCAGATAACCCCGTTATCGGCCCGGCGGAGGGGATTAGGAAGGAGAGGAGGAAGGGAGGAAAACAGCAAATATGGCCAAGGGGTTGCGGGGGGAAACAGCCAGCGGAGAAGCTCTTTGGAGGGAGCGCAGGAGCGAGGGGGCTGCGTTTAGCACCAGCCTATTCATCCCCCCCCCTCCTGACTGCCAGGGCTGGGGATGAATGAGATTTACTGCCCGTTAAAATAAAGCCCTTTCTGTAGTTTATAAACAACGTTGCCGCTTAGTGGGAGGTTGGACATTTCAGTTCATTAAGCGGCAAATAATCTCTGTCTCTTTTTATTTTTAAGTTTATTTACACGTAGGATTAGGTTTTTTTACCCCATTCCTCCTCCTCCTCCTCCTGCCGCCCCCCCCCCACCCCCCGCCGGCAGCAGCAGAGTGAATGTGCACACACTGAAACACTGAGCTCACTCCTCCGATGGCCTTTCGCCAAGCCACTAAAATAATCCTGTTTATGTATCAAAAATGGTCCTTACAGTAAGAAGAAATTTATTTCTGCCTGAAAACCACGCGTGGGTGAACGGGGTGTCGGAGCAGCGCTGCAGGGGCACAGAGGGAGGCTCAGCAGCCGTCCCGGGCACCAAGGATTGAGTCCTGGGGGAAAGCCAGAGACACCAGCAGTGACCCCCAAGTCCCATTGTGGGACACCACAGGGACAGGGCTGCCAGCAGCATCAGAGACCCCAGAGTGTGGCACATGGAGATGCCCAGTGGGAACGCAAACCAGATCACTTGCCCGAGGCTCCTGGTTTAGAGAAGAAGACCTTTTCCTTGGCATTACCCTGCACATCAGCCTAGAAATGCCACCCCTGCCCAACAGCTTGTGCCTGGAGACGCAGGGCAAAACCTGCCAGCAAACTCCTCTGGTCACATCAGGCAGGATGCTGCCAGCTGCTGACACCCACTGTTCTTCCAGGCTATGGATGGCTGAGCTCTCCCTTCCCTAAAAACACCCCGGGGCTGGGATGACACCATGGAACAGCTGGGAGCCTTGGCTGAGGGGCCATGGTCCCCTCTCCACCTCCAGACCACGTGAGGCTGGGATGGAACAAGGGCATCTGGGATGGCTGACGCCCGATGTAGTCTCCAGCAGCCTGTAAAGATGCTGTGATGGTCTTTTGCAAGAGGATGTGAACTCCCTTCTCAGCCTGGGTCATGGACACCCTCCTGAATCACAGCATTAGGAAGAAATTCTCTCCTATGAGGGTGGTGAGAGCCTGGCCCAGGTTGCCCAGAGAAGCTGTGGCTGCCCCATCCCTGGAGGGGTTCAAGGCCAGGCTGGATGGGGCTTTGAGCAACCTGGTCTAGTGGGAGGTGTCCCTGCCCAGGGCAGGGGGTTGGAACTGGATGATCTTTAAGGTCCCTTCCAACCCAAACCATTCTAGGACTCTGTGATGATGCCACCACGATGCTGAGTGGCTCCCGCATCCTTCCCCGCTTCCTCCGTCTCGGCTGAACCCGTCGTGACTCAGCCCCGGCTCCGCTGCGGTTCCCCGGTGGGCAGGAGAAATCCCTCCTCGTGTTATCTAGATCCTAAAGCACTTGAGCAGACGGCGAATGTGCAAGCCATTATATCATTCACTCACTATCAAAAGCTCACACAGTGGCACTTAATTACAGCCCCGGAAGCGCAGGCTTCCTTAATAAATCAAAGAAATAAAGTCAGGGATGATGCACTGAACAGAGGGGGTGGGGTGGGGGGAATAAAGAGCTTACAGTTTCCCACTGTGTGTCCCCTTTAGATAACAGATGCTCTCTTCTTAACCTCTCACTTCATCAGATCAGCTCCAGCTGTGTTTGGATCAAGTGCGCAGCCTGGCCCTCGTCCAGCCCTGCCTGTTTCCCCGCTCCGGTGCCAGCTCCATCCCTCCAGCTCCGGGGCTGGCTGCGCAGGGGTGGCAGGGAGGAGGGGAGCCCCCCCCCCCCCAGAGCCAGGCCTCTTCCATTAAGCACGTTTTACTCTCTTCCCGCATCCAGCAACCCAAACCCCTTCATAAAAGCATCCCTGGGACTCTCACAGAAGGGTCCCGTCAGCACCCTGAGGCTGTCCCTGGCCGGGCTCCAGCCTGGGAGCTGGTGGTGTCACCAGAGGGATGCACAGGGGATGCTTTCCCTTACAAACCCCGCCAGCATCCCACGCCGGCATCGACAGCCCGGAGACGACACCGTTAGTAAACAGCTTCCGAAGGCCGTGCTGATAGCTCCACGTCGGCTCGGCCATAAATCACGGGAGAAGTCCCCCGGCCCCCCCCCCGGCCCCGGGGGGACACCCTCCGCTCCCTGCCTCGGCGCACACCACCCACCTCCCTGTTTATTTGTAAGTGTCACCTCCTCCCTCCCGCTGGCGCGCAGCCCGTGGCGGGAACGCCGTGACGAACGGGGCTGCAACAGCATCAAATGCAGATCCCTCCCCGCAGAGCCCCAGGGATGAGCATCCTCCCCTCGCCCCGAGCCGCTGTACCCCCACCCAGCACCCCCAGGCTCCGGGATGAATCCCCACGGGAGGGCAAGCGGTGATGGGGGGCTTGGCAGAGCCCGGGTCCCCTCTTACCCGCCTGCAAACGTGCCTCGCAGCCCAAAGACCTCAGCAGAGATAAAACCTTTGAGAAATCCCACCGCTCCTAATCCCCCAGTAGCACAAAAATAATGGAGCATTATCTCATCAGGCCTTAGCCCAGTAATTACCCAGGGGATGGCTTAATAAAGAAGGGACACCCACCTGCCAAATACAGCCTAAGCCTGTCTCCTGTCCAGTTACACAACACCAGGCTGGGCACGGCAGCGTGTCCATCCTTCAGCCCCCTGGGACCAGCCCAGGGAGGGCAACGGGGGCAGGAGCAGCCCTGTCCCCAAACTGGGAGGTCTGGAGGAGCCCAGATGCCCACAGGTCCCGAGTCCTTCCCCAGACCGGGGGCTGTCACTGCCCCAAACATCCATCCCGGACCCATTCACAAGGCAGCAAGCCCTGCCGGCAGGAGAAAAAAAAAAAGTCTGCTCCCAGACTCTGTGAAGTGGCCCCAAAATCACAGCGGGCGCCGTCCCCTCGCCAGCTCGGCTGATGCCGTGCCACCTCCTGCCCGCACCCCACATCCTTCCTGCCAGCCCTCCCTGGGCACAGCACGATCCTCCAGCAGTGACACCCAGAGAGCTGGGAGGGAGGACGGCAGGGAGGAAGGCTTGGAGACGGGAGATGGCTTCAAACCCCATCCTAGCAACTGGACCTGAGGGTGCCGGGGGATGTTTCCAGCCCATCCCGCAGGACAAGACATCTCCTCGCTCTAATGGCCCAAATCACGAGCAGCATCAGCAAATCTTAGCCAGGGCTCCGAGCTGGACCACGTGCCCTGCTGGGTGAACGGAGCTGGAGCGTGAAAAGTGAGCCGGTCGGAGGAGAGCGCTTGGGTTACAGCTGGGAGCAGCCGCCGCGGGGCCGGAGCGGGCTCCGACAGCTCCTGGCTGCTCCCCGGGCAGCGATATCTCCAGATCTTTTACAAATAAATATCATTGCTCATTATCTCGGCATTAAAGTTACATGCTGGGCGAGATGGGTACTGAGCTTTCTCTCGCTAATCTAAAACGGATGCCAGCCTTTCTATTATTAATCTCGTAGGTCGTGGGCTCCCTCCCCCTCCGCCGGCTCTGCCACCATCACCCCTTGTCCCCACGGGAGGAGAGGGGACAGTGGAGCAGCAGGACAGACCCTCTGTGCTTGCTCACACGTGGCCTGAGTGAGCTATGCTGCTCCTGGCGGGGGGTAAAACCTCCTCCAACGCCGGGGCTGGGCATTTCCTGAGGTTTGATTTTGCTGAACCCATTTCCACGTGACACCGCAGCAAAAATGAGTGAGTGGTGCTGGGGCAGAGATGGTTCCTCCTTCCATGACAGCACAGGACATGAGGACCCATGAAGCCAGGAGCCTCTCAGGGGGGTTCGTGTCAAGCCTTCAGCTCAAAAAGTCCAGTCCCTCCACACCAGCTAAGTGAGAGCTACCACCCCCAGGGAAAGTCTGTGTAAGAAACCTCCCTGCGTGATCAAAACCAAGACCAAACCTTCTCAGTGCTTGTGTCCTCCCCAAACTAGAGCTGCTCAGGAGCATCACGCTGTCCCCAGTGTCCCCACGTGCTGCAAGGACCCGTGCCTTGCAAGGAACCGAGTGGGTTTGACTCCCACACCCTGCCGTACCCCGGGCTCCTGCTCTGAGCTCCCGTGGGGCAGAGCCGGGCGCTGCCCTGCTGTCCACACACACCAGCATCTCCAGCAGCCTCTTCCTCCAAAGCCAGAAGTCACTGAGTCACCGGCAGAGAGCTCCACGGCTCGTCCTCTCGCTCCCTGCAGCCAGAGGAACCGTGGGCACGTTTGCAATACGGGGCCCAGCATCATCACCAGCAGCTTCAGGGCAGGGATGGATGTCACGGCCACCAGCCCACCCTGGGGTAAACGCAGCGCTTCCCACAGCCCAGCAGCAGTCCACACCATGTCTCATCTCCAGAGAGCTTTAATGGAGATGATGGGTATCACAGTTAGATGTCAGCTTGCTCAGGGGAAGGGCAGAGCGGTGGAAGAGCCGAGCACCAAGGGTGAGACGAGCCCACCATGGAGCAGGGACAGTTTAGGACATCCCCAGAAGATCTGCTCGTCCACACTCTCTATAGCACATGTCAGCCCTAATGTCCAGTCAAGCCTCACTAGATGTAGATCTGATATAGAGAAAGTCTCCAAAAATCCCCAAAGTCCCAATGCAGAAAGTTTCCCCTCCCCAAATCACACACCGAGGGACCAGAGGTGAAACCGAAGCAGCTTTTCCCATCTCCCCAGGAGGAGCAGGCCAGCTCTGCAGGGGCTGGATGGGGTTAGTGCCCGGGGCATCTGCCCTGTCCCCACTCCAAGCACCACGAGATCATCCACCAGAGCCACGAGACAGCGAGGTGACGGCACCCCTCAGCATCACACCTCCCATCCCAGGCCGGCTGCCCTCCCTTCCTTCTCCTTTTTAGGAGAATAATGAAACTTTAGCCTTTTGTATCACCCAGACCAGACACCGACCATGGCGTTGCTGCACCCTCCCCGGCTCCTAACCCACCCCCCCCCAGTCACACCTTACCCGTGAGAGCCCCCAGCCGAGCCACCGTAGCCCCCGCAGCACCAGGGTGCCCAGTGCCGGGCACTCGCTCGCCAAGGGGGGGGACATTTGCCTGTGTCCCCTGACGTCACGCAGCCCGCGCCGGGAAACGAACGCGAATTTCGACATCCTTCGGATCATCAGCTGCTCATTTCAACATCCCCACGGCAAAGCCTCACAGAAAAAAAAAAGCACACCCTGTCACTCCCTCGCAATCCTTTTTTTTTTTTTTCTGCGAACTTTCTCAAAGGCTTTACCCAGAAGAGCGTTTGTCACCTCCAAATAAATATTTATTAACCAAATTGCAGGTGTCTGGGGCTTCCCACCTCCTCTGCTTTCAGCTGCGCTGACACCAGAGCTCTGCTGAGCGCCCAGATGTCAGCTCTAACAGCTCCAGGAGCGTTTCTGGCGCCTCCTTTGAGCCTGGCATCCAAATAACTTCTCAAATCTTCCCACTAACCTCAGTGGGAACAGCCCGGTTAAGAGACATCTCAGAGCAAGCGGATGCAGGAGGGGGTGATGGATGAAAAAGCCACGGTGGGAGGGAGCTTTCCTCGGGCTTTTTTTTCCCCCTCTGTAAAGTCGTGGGCAGACAGAAGGGAATGCGAAGTCCAAAGAGGCTTGACCCGTTTTGCAGAGAGGATGGGGACGAAGCCATTCTCCTGCCCAGCAACGCGCTGCCCGATTCCCAACCAAATAAAAGTAAGAGCCACGGCAGTGATAGTTCATCCCAGAGCGATGGTGGGATAGACTTAAAAAATACTCCTGAAAAGAGAGTTTCCTCACCCTGCCTTGGTACGGGACCAAGTGATGGGTTTGCCAACCACCGTCCCCATCCCATCTCACCGTGGCAACACAGAAATGAGGGGAAAAACAGAAGAAAAAAAGAGATGAGAGTCCAAACCAGACCAGCTGCAGCAGGGGGCAGTTCGGCTGTGGGAATGGAAACCTTCCCAACCGTCATCCTTGGGCATCCCTGAGCCCCAGCTGATGGACAACGGGAGCCACAGGAAAAGGGAAAGCAGAAACAAGAGACTTAGTGCTTCCCCACACTGGGGGAGATGCTTAAAGAAAGGGCATAGGAGTCCCTGTCCCCTCTGGGACAGCCCAAGGCCACCTCCCCTCCTTTGAGGCACAAGCAAAGGGATTTAGGCGCCTCGGGGATGCTGCTGAGCTCCTCTCCAGCAGAGCCTCCCACCCAGGGTGACGATAAATCCGAGATTGGGAAATGCTCAGAGGCTGCCACGGACACGGGGAACGATTTAACAGCCTGGCCTCCCCCTCTCCATCCCTTGTCACCGCTGTCACCGCGTCCCCTCTCTCCCTCCCTCCCACCCTTTTCGAATTAGCAGCCATCGACCTCCTCCCCCTGCGGAGCTGACATTAATCCGGCGATGTTTGTTTAACAACAGCTCCCATTGATCTGCAGCCTGATCCCCCAAGTCAATACGGGCTTTCGCCAGGGTCTGGAGCGCAGGATCCGGCTCCGGAGTCGCCCGTCAAGCTAAAAACGTCTGCGCGGGCTGATAGGATCAGATGCTGTCAGTGCTGCTCTGGGACCCATTAGCTTTAATTAGCTGATGATGCTGTAGAGGCCACATAAAACAATGAAGGGGATTGATCCCTCGTGTAACACTATTGACAGTGGAGCTGCATCTGGGATCAGTTTGGTGCCGGATGCATCTGTAGGGTCTATAAAACCAAGGGCTGTTTTCTTTTTCTATTCTTTTTTTTTTCTTCTCTTTAATTTTAAAATCCCATCACGGTAGGCCTGCCAGTTTAAAAGCAAGAGGGGAAAAAAAAAAAAAAAAAAAAAAGCCAGAAGTCAACTGCAGGGAACCCTCTCTGATTCCCCGTGATGATAAGTTAGGGCACATTTAACCACTTCCACCACCCCTCCCCGCTGAAGACCCTCGTGTGTTCCGCACACGCCCATCATTAAGGCACACGAGCCTGTTTCCAGGTCACTGTCACTGCCCTAAAAACACGACACCAGCTTTCCCTCACATCCTTTGCTCCGGAGGGCACATCAGCCCCCAAACCACTTGCTTTCTGCAGAGCTCCTTCTCTCTGCGCAGTGTCACCATCACACCTGCACCGAGGGACCGGGGTACCACAAGGAATGTGCTGCAACCACAGAAGGAACCCAAAAATACCGGGATGCTGCAGGGACCTTCTCCATTTTCATCTCCCCGGCTGCAACTGTCCAGCTGAGCATCTCTGTGTGCCCCCACCTGCAGCAGGGATTTCCTGAGGGATGGAGATGCCGACAGCCAAATGCCTTTATGCCCTTACCTATGAAGAAAATCCCAGAGATATAAACCCACAGACATTACAAGTCACGGCTTTGGCACAGGGAGCACCTCTCCAAACACCTCCCAGCAGCATCTGGGAATCACACAGGTTTCAGCCCCCAAGCTCCCCTTTTTAACCCCCAGCACCACATCCCTACCATGTCGCAGCCCGGGGATGAAGATTTTGCCAGCCCAGAAACAGGGCCAGGAGCCAAAAACTCCCCTGAGCTGGCAGGGATTCCCTGCAAAGCAGGCAAAGAGGAGGATTTTTCATCCCATCTCCCCCCTGCTGCCTCCCAGGAGGCAGCAGAGCTGAGGACCACAGCAGAGCATCCCTGCCCGCGGAGACCAACCCATGGGGTGGGTCTCCGGAGACATCTCTCCCCGCCACCCTCACGGCAGCTAGAAAAACTCCCCCAAACCTCTCCGAAAAAGGGAAAGCAGATAAAACTGAGCCCCGCAGGGGGAAGGCAGCTGGAAGGGGTGGTGGAGCAGGCAGGGCAGGCAGGACAGCAGGCAGGCGGTGGGGTGGGTGGGGGGGAGCACATGCCAGCCACCCGGCTCTGCCGGCTGACACCCTGGAGTAACACTTTCCAGATGTGGCCGCAGGAAGACAGAAGCAGAGCTGTTCCCTGCTGAGGAAGCTGGAAACGGTCGGAGATAATGTGGAATTCCTGAACGGGAGCCAGCGGCGGCCGGGGCCGGGGCGCAGGGACAGCCCGGGAGAGGCAGCGCGCTGGGGCCGATACAAAACTCCTCTCTCTTTTGTGTGTGTGTGTGTGTTTTATTTCGGGAACTCTGCATGTAAAAGCCCTTAATTTATACGCTGTGTGGGTTGACGGCTGTACCCAACAAATGGAACATTTTCTCCATACCCTTGTGTGTGTGATAAACAGCCGCTGCGGAGAGGCAGGGAACAGAGCCTTTTTCTTCACCGTGATAAATACGCTCCCAGCAGCTCTGAATTTCTTGGCTTGGAGATTATTATTTTTTCCTCCTTGTGGAAGGGGGAGACCTGGGCCCCCTCGCCAGGTACTCTGCGCAGCATCGGGCAGGCGAGAGGGTCCCCTGCCTGTCTCGCCTCGAGTCCTCTGCCTCCCCAAGCAGCACCAAAGCTGGCTCGTAAGGGAGGAGAAGAGGCTAAAAGCATCATGGAGAAGTCCCTGCCCCACACTGGGCACCCGCGTCTGCTCCCACCCCTCTGCAGTTCCCTGGTTGGGGTGACACCCCGGAGCCAGGGTGCTATAGGAACCATCCCGTCTAGGGTACCGTAGGTGGCACCCCCTCGCCTGCCTGTCTCTCAGCCCCTGGGATGCTCAGTGAGAGGCTGTGGGTTCTGCTGTCACACCGGTTTTGGAGAAGGTGCTGCTCCACCAAGGGATGGAGGGAGGGAACAATGTGGGGGGGGTCACCACAGAAGTCCCCACACAGCACCGGAGAGGGTGGGTGGGGAGCAGATGGGGTACGCAGCTTCAGCAAACCCCCAACCTCCAGAGAGACATCCTCAGTGACACCAAGCTGTGTTGGTGCGGTGACACGCCTGAGGGACGGGGTGCCACCCAGAGGGACCTGAAGAAGTGGGCACATGGCTGAGACACTGGCCCAGGTTGCCCAGAGAGGTGGGAGATGCCCCATCCCTGGAAATATTCCAGGGCAGGCTGGATGGGGCTCGGAGTAACCTGGTCTAATTGAAGATGTTCCTGCTCGTGGCAGGGGGGTTGGACTAGGTGGCCTTTAAAGGTCCCTTCCAACCCAAACCATTCTATAATTCTATGACATCCCATATCCACTGGGCAAACTGGGACAATGCACCCGGCGCCTGGAGTGACCCAGCCTGTCCAGCTGCTCCAGCCCCACCAGCGGGGCAGTGGCCATCCCAAACCTCCCGGCAGGGACCAGCACTGGGCTCACCAGCAGCACCGAGCCACACCAGCAAGTGGCTTTATGGTCACCCAGACCAACCCAGTGACTCTCCTGCCACCATCACCCTTTGCCGCGCATCTATTATGCCATGGCTATAAATACCTATACGATACCTACGCACGCACATCGCGTAACGTGACATAGATTGTATAAATGCAGAGCTTTTCGGGGTGCCCTGTGGAAGGGGGTAAGAGTCCCCAGCACACCGGGAAGCCACCAGGAAGGAGCAGGGAGCATCGGCACGGCCACCGCTCCGCAGGGACCCGCAGCACGGAGCTGCTCACGCCGCTGCCCGCGTTATTTGCACAGCCGCTCCTGAGGGGAGGCCGGTTAAACTGGTGATAATGGACCTGTGGCGGGTTCAAACGGATGTTTGCTGTGAGCCAAAAAAAGGACCCGACACCAGAGACGAGGCCGAAGTCAGGAAACGTGCCTCCCAAGCCAGCCATGCCCCAGGATACCGGCGCTCGCGGCAAAAAAAAATTTGCAGAATCACAGTTGGATTCTAAAATGAAGCCCTGGCCTGGGGGCAGGGAACAAGCTGGGCGTCCCCGGTGCCCCCCAAGGTGCCCTGTTCACCAAGATGGTCACCACGCACACCCCCCCTGCCTGCTCCGGGATGCACCAGGTCCCCAATAGCCAAAATCTGGCTCTTTGTGCATCTGTGGCACCTGGGGACCCACCCGGGTTGTGGCAGCTCGTGTGCCCAAGCCAAGGTTTCAGCCGGCAGAAGGAAACTCATCCCGTTATCCTCCCGTGCCCCAGGAAAGTGCTGGTGGTACCCGCTGCACGGTGACACCCGTGGCCACGACGAGCTGCTCCCTCGAGGGCCACTTGTGCCCATTTTGTGCCCAAACTCTGGCCGGTTCCTGGGGTGAAACAAACTTCAGAGAGCTGAAGCCCAGGAGGAGAAAACCGGCCTTTTATCCAAAAAACTGGGTTTTTTCCCCCCATTTCTGGCTGAGGCAGATATCTTGAAAAACCAGCATTTCCTGTGGGATTTCAACACTTTCTTTTTTCAGACGGAGCCATCTGAGAACGGCTTCCAGGACCGTCGACAGGCTTTGGAGCAAGCCCAAGAGAAGAACAACCACGGGCAAATGCCTCCATGTTGGCAGCCCATGGAAATCGGGGTACCCCAGACGGGCTGACGGCTATTCCCGTTTGTAATCCAGCTGCTGGGCAGTTCAGCATCCATCGGTGAGGCGGATGGGTATTAAATATTTCCTCAAAAAAGGGGGAGTCTCTTCAGGCAGTGCGCGGGAAGGCATGAACACACCACACACCTTGGGGAGACTTCGGTGTTGCTGTTTTCCCCCTCGTTTCCTTACGGAATTGCTAATATTCCTCGGGCGTCTGTGGGAATGGGATGGCTCAAGGGACCATGAAGAGGCTGGGGCACTCTTCAGCTCAAGGGATGCTTTGGGATCCTTCCAGATGAAGAGTGGTACTCCAATCCAAAACTCCTCCAGTGACATCTGGGTGATGGCTGAGGGATGTTCTCCGAGGGAAGGGGTATTTCTGCGGCGCTCCCCCCAAGCGATGCCCATCACAGCCAAAAGTCAAGATGGAACGGGCTTAAGAAGGTAAATCCTCCCATTGTCTCCCAAAATGTCTCCTTGGCGACCACGCAGTGGTCTGCAGTCGTTAACACCAAAACATCTCCTGGGAGCCCTTCGGAGAGCGGAGCTGGGCCAGTGGAGAGCCCCCGGGAAGGAGCCTGGGAAGAGGGAGCAGCTCCTGCTGGCCACCCCTGTCCATCCCACCCCGTACACCCAGGGACCTTCCCACTGCCACCCTCAACCTGCTCCCCATCCCCACGAGGTGCAGCAGCACCCACCGCCGAGACCTCCCCAGCTGCTCCGGGGACGCCCAACACCGATGGATTTTCCACACCAGTTACATCTTGAGTTCCTCAAGGGACTTGCCACCGGGAACGGCTGCTCCTCGGCCAGCAGCCACCCCCACGGCAGCCGTTCTTCCCCCCACTGCCCTCTCCCACCCTCCCCTTCTCCCCCCCTGCGATTCTCCCCCTCTGTGAGGGGCAGTGGGTGGGTGGGCGAGGGGAAGGCTAATGAGCAGCACCACCGGCAGAGGTTACCACTAATGATTTTCCCAACAGATCACACCGCTCCCCTTTTAACCTCCGTTAGTGAGCCAAAGTCCTTGAATTATACACCCGAGCGCACCCACCCCACCTCCTTCTGGCTCTACCCATGAAAATCCACACCCCCCCAGGGCTGGCCGAGCCCCCCGTGCCCCAGCAGCCTCCCATGGGAATGCTGGCACCGCAGCCGCTGCCACCGCCGGCGTCCCGGGATGTCGAGCGGCAGCAAAGCTGATGCTGATGGGCATGAAGGTCAGTGGAGAGGGAAGGTCATCTCCGGCGGCGGAGCCGGTCGCCCCGGCGGGTATCAGTGACCAACGTGTGCCCGCTCCCCCCGCGCCGGGGCATCCCTTCCGTCCCTTCCCAAAGTCTGTCCTGAGGGCCGGCTGGGGCAGAGCTGTCTCCACGCACGAATAAACCTCGTAAATGCATCATTGGGGGAACACGAGAGAAAAGCAAATTACGTCCGGATTCACCCTGCAGAGCGCTGTTGGTACCTCCGGGTCCCACCGCTCCCCTTCCCTCCCGCTCTCCCGCCTCCCCCCGGGGAAATTTTGGGACTCTGGCGAGCTCCCTGTGCAAGGGGAGGACCAGGGATGCTGTTTGCCACAGCGGGGTGGGACTGGGGACGATTCAGAGCACAGGGATGCCCCCAGCAGGGGCAGCGACCCTTCCAGCCAGCTACAGCCATCCCATTCCTATTTCACTGCCGGGGGAAACTGAGGCACAGAGGGACACCCCCCCCCACCAGGGCTGAACACCAATTGCCGGAGACCGACCCACGTTACAGCACTGCTCCTTCCCCCCCACTGCAAATCCACAGCAATCCCCAGAGCTGAGAGCCCAGCGAGAAGAACCATGTCCCTCAGTCCCCTGACCAGCGGGGGACGAGCCAGCGCCATGCCCACCTCTCCCCTCCGCTCTCCCCCTTGTTTCTCGTCCCCTCTCTGCAAAGGGAGGGTGCGATGCTCACCCACGCCTTGGCAGTCCGCAACCCTGGCTGTGTGCATGCACACGCGCGTGCAAAAAAGCTGCCCGTAATCTCCTTCCCATCTGCTGCCCCCAGCTCATCCTCACGTGAGCGTCCCCCGTCATCTACCGAAGGAGAGGAGTCGTGGAAACTCATCCCCTCGGTTCCCCACCACCGTCCGCCAGTGTCCCATGTGGGAAAAGGTCAGGGCACACGCGTGTTCCCAGGGGGACACGACTCCTTCCCAACCCGGCTCCACAACTTGTGGCTCATGTGGCAGCCGTGGGGTTCGCAGAGAAGGAGAAGACCATGGGCAAGGTGGACCTGGCTGGACGGGGGACAGGAAAACCACCCGTGGAGGGATGGGAAGGTTCCTGCACCCCAGAAAGGCTGGGCACTCTACGCCCCATCCTTGATGCTCTGCCCCTCTGCTTCCCCATCTTTAAAAGGGGGGGTTCGCCCTCTCCCCTCTGACCTGGGAGCAAAAGGAGGAGAAGCACAAACCCCCGGCGTGTCCCATCCCTCCTCCGACACCCCCCCCGACCGGCGCGAGCGACGGGGGCTCCAGCCGAGTGGCTGTCGCTTGTGATTTGTGGCGTTAATATTTCAGGGGAGGGGAGGCGGAAGGGGTGACAACGGCCAGGGAGAGCCAGCTCTTGGAAGTCAACAGGCAGGGTTATAGCTGAAGGCAAAGCAATAACACTGATGGATCTGAGGACCTGGGGTGGCAGAGGCTGGAGGAGGAAAGAAGAAAGCAGACGAGGCAGGGTGACAAAGAGCATAAATACATCCTGCCCTTACATGAGGTTGCCTTGAGCTTGTTCCATTAATTAGCCCTACCCTGCACCGGGGAGGGGGCACCACGCCATCCTGGAAGGGGACCAGGGCTGGCAGGAGAGCCCGGCAGTCACGGGATGCGGTGACAGCCCCCGAGGGGCCGCGCAGCCGCCGTGTGGGGCTGGATCCCCAGCGCCGGGAGCGTTTCCCTGCAGCCGCCCCGCTGCCGGAGGGTGCCAGCAGCAGGAGCTAAAGCTGCACCCATCCGTCCCATGCACCCATCCCTCCCACGCACCCACCCGCATCTTTTTCTCAGCCTCTTCTCACTGCCGAGGAGAAGCCATGGTTCAGCCAGCCCCGCCGCCCCAGTATAACGACACAACATCCCCAATAATGTCGCAACACCCCCAATAATGCCCCGACAGCCCCAGCCCCCTCCGAGCCAGCAGGGGATGGACCCAACAGCCGGGGCCTTTTTTAAGACCTGCAACCCTTGAGAGGCTTAACGACGAGAATATCTCGCTTATCCCCACCCAGAGCCCGCCAGCAGCCTCCGCCGCTCCCGAGCGGCTTAAAGGATGGGAATTACCGACGGGGGCACCCGAGAAGCCCCCGTGGCATCACCACCAGCGGCACCTCCAGCTCCCACAGCCCGCTGCTGCCTCTCCTGCCGAGGGATGACAAATATTCACATAAACCCCCACCACCACCCTTAATTGCCACCCGGGTCTCCTCCCCCCGGCGCTTTTCACACCTTTCATCAGCATCGAGCCACGTGCCACTGGCAACGGGCCACAGCCCGGCCCAGCGCGGAGACGGCGACGTTTTTGCTGGGAAAAGGGCAATTTAATGTATTTAATTATCTCGTCTTCTGTTTCGTGACGACGCAGGAACGCGCTGCTCCGGCAGAGAAAGTGCTGTGTGGGCCAACGGCATCACGGATGGCAAGGGGAACCCTGCCCGGAGCTTCACCCAGCTCGGTCCTCCCCTTCCCGGCTTTCCCCCAGCAGCAAAGAGGGGCCGGGAAAGGCAAGGGCGTGGAAAGGACAGGGTTAAAGCGAAACCTCAAACCTCCCCGTTTTTCAATAGCCCAAAGAAGCAGGAAAAATGTTTTTGCTGTCCAGCTGCAACGCTTCTTCCCAGCTCAAAGCAAGCGGCCTCTCTCATCTGGGGGCTCTTTGGCCACCGAGGGTCTATTTTTACAAGGAAAATGGTATTTTGCAGGGGGAAGGTTGAGCAGAAAAGGACGAAGTATTAAAAACACTGCGGTGCTCTTTTGGGAGACCAAACTATTCGCTGAACCCAGCCAGACTTCACAAACTGTGCCTGACCTTCCCAAGCACCACTTACCAGAAGATTTACTATTAAAATATATTAAATAATATAAAATACATTAAAATCTACCCCTTAGCTCTAGCCACACACAGGGGGTGAAGGCGGGAGCGTGGTGGCTGTCCTGCCGGGTGGCTTGCAGTCGGGACCGTGCAGGGACCCAGCACTGGCCCTGCTCCATCCCCCTGGGGATGCAGGGGACAAGGACGGGGGATGCTGCCAGGAGGCACCCCCAGACCACGGGGCACACAGGAGCGTGCTGGGGACACTGGTCCTGCCTGGCTGAAGCCCTGCAGTGACCATCCAGGCTCGGTGCCTCGGTGCCACAGACAGCACGTCTGTGGTGGCGTTTGTTGTGACAGCAGCTCTATTAGCACTGAGGAGCCAAGCCACTTTCCCAAGGACGTGGCACAGACACCCTAATTAGTAAGCCAATTATACTTGCTGGCCGGGAGAGAGCAGGTGCAAGAGGTTGGGGGGGGGGGGCTGTAGTGTCGGTGAGGGATGATGGCACCCAGGGGCAGGGTGGGAGGATGGAGAGCAGCAGGACACGTGTCCTCCTTGCTCCTCCAGCCGAGCAATGTCCTTCCAAGATCCCCAAGTGCCACCACCGCTCGCAGGGCGAGAGCTGCAGTGACAGTAAATAAGCACGAGAGGGAAGGAAGGGACTTTTCAGATTGGAAAGTTATTGCCTTCCCATCACAGGGGGGAGAAGGAGACCAGGGATCAGTGTGGGGCACGCAAATGGAGCGGGTGTTGGTGCCAGCTCAGGCGGGGAGCGCTGCCTCCATCCCCCCAGCACCCCCACAGCCACCCCAAATCCCTGGCACTGGAAGTTCCCACGCCCCGGTGCAAACCCAGTGATAATCCCAGCGATGAGCTGGCGTGTCCTGCGACGTGGGAAATGAGCTGGCAGCCCGGATTACAAACAGGTGACAAAGCAGCAGGTTTTCTGCCCGCTCAGGAGGGCTGGTGGCGGCAGCGGCGCCTTGGGGACACCAGTTCTGCTGCTTTGCCAACAGGCTGTGTGCACCGCAGAGCCCTTGCGTGGCAGGAGAGCCCCGGGAGCTTTCCTCCAGGGTTCCCTTCAGGAGCAACTCGTGCTCTCGCAGGTTCCCCTGATTTAATTTCCACTCCTTTCCCCACATCCCAGAGCTCAGAGGCTCCCGGTCCCACAGCCGGTGAGGAGCGATAAAGAGACTGAGGAGATGCTTTGCTTCAGAAGCAGGCGATGTGACAGAGGAGACCCTGTAGCCAGTGTCTGATACCGTGCTGGGTGACAAAAGGCATTTCTCTCCTCGGAAAAATCTGTTCCCCCCCCCCCTCCCCTCCCCAGTTGCCTGTTGGGGAGCAGCCAGGACTCTGCTTTTTGCAGAGCCTTGACCCAGCTCAGCTCGCCGAGGAGCGGCAGGGCTATCCAACCGCCCCCTCTCCTCTGCCTTCCTCTTTTTATGCAAGCAATGAGTCACGAAGCGCTCGCAGGGCTTCGCCATCCCCCGAGCAGGCACCCAGCAGCCGCGGTGCCCAGCGTCACCGCCCGGCAAAGGACGGGTTAAGCCGTCCCCGTGCTGCCCCGTCTCCAGGCCGGTGCTGGGCGATGGGTGCCACCGGGCAGGTCGCACCCCCCGGCACCCCGAGTAGCGGGGCTGGTTTGTGCACAAGCTTACATTAACCCGCTCTGATGGCTGCTTCCAAACAGCCGCCGTGGGGAAAGCCCTGGCTGGGGACACCTGCCCCTCGCTGTGGCAGCGGCAGCGGGGGGGACCACAATTCGGGCGACCGCTGCCTGACCCCCCCTTCATGCTGGCTTGGGGTCAAACTGGCCAAACACCTGAGCAGGGCTGCTGGTGGCCGGAGGGGCTGGCGATGTAGCCGGCCACACGCTCCAGCTGCTCCCTGCGCTGAAGCTGGGTCGGCACCCACCCAAGACCTCCCCGGCCCCCCAACCCAGCAGCCCCAGCATCATCAGGGCTACCCCACTGAAGCAGAGACCCCCCCAGATTGCACCACCCCACCGCTCCATCTCCCCTCCCCTCGTCAATTTGCACATCAGTTTTAATCATCCCATGGTCCAGGACATCCACAGGGCTGGCTCCAACCGATGCGCATCCCTCCCCCCTCCACGCTGCTGCACCCCATGAGACCTCACGCTTGGTGCAAGGGGGAGAGTGGAAACCAAATGTCCTCCACCATTTGGGGTGATACAGGGCAATCCCACACCCAAGAGGGCAGGTCAACCACAGGGTTCGAGGCACGCATGGCCCCAAGAGCAACCAGTTCCCCTGCGGTGCCCAGCGGCACAAGCTCGCCTGTGCCAGCCATGGGGGGCAGAGCAGCAGGAGACCCTGAAAAAGGGGGAAATCCTTGCAAAAAGAGGGATCCCAGCCCACAGCTCTGCCTGGCTCATGGAGACATCCCCACACAGGCACTGCCCTGACCAGGCACAGAGACCACAGCTTGCTTGCACAGAGGTGAGAGAGGAGGAACTGGCTCCTCTAACTCATCTCTCTGTCCATCTGCAAAAACAACCACGGCCACGCACATCCCCGAGAGGTGTCTGAACGGGAGATGAGCAACAAGAGGCCAGACTTGAGGGCTGTCAGCATTAGATGTCATTTGGGATGTTTTCCTTAATCGGATCCATTGTCAACGCACAAAAATGTGCCTCTGACACCCTGGGGATGCTTATTCCCAACGCGGACTCAGGAGCAGCGAAAATGCAGATGATTCAGCTCCAAAATTATCGACAGTGGGACGTAAGCCTCCCAGCAGATCTCTTGGCTATTCCTGGGCAAAAGCTCAAAGCCGCCTTTGCTTCTCTCTCCTCCTCTTGAAATCATCAGAGAATATATTTCCTTTTTTTTTTTTCCATTTTTTTTTTTTTCTTTTTTTTCGCTATGAATACATTCTTCTCCTTCCCAGCCCTGCAAGAAGGGAACGGAGCTGGATCTCTGGGGCCGGCGGCCCCACTCCCTGGGTCTGTGGCCGCTGCCCACGCTGGCCACCAGCCCGGGGCACACGTATGCCAGGAAGGGCGAACACGACCCCGTTGGCCTTTCCCATCTGCCGGGAGGATTTGCACCGACTCGGGCCGGGGCTTGGACGCCGGCGTGCTGCTGCCGCTGCTATTTTCTCTCTTGTTTTCCTAGACATTAACACTTCCTCCCCTTCACCCACAAGATGGTTTCCAGGCTTCGATTCTCTTCCCTATGGCAACAAAAACCCAGCCAGGAAACCTCAACCCACTCGCCCGACTCTCTCGCGGACGAGGGAGATGCAAGGGGGAGCCCCGGCCCCTCCGGACGGGTCAGTTCAGCTCGATTTTAAATTATTTTAAAGCAAAACTTTTGCCACTAACCTAAAGCAAACTTTGCCACGCGTGTGGCTCAGCCGGGAGCCCGAGGCCATGCAGCCGAGTCCAGGTCCTCCTCAGGAGCATCATGCAGCACCACCACCACCCCTGGTCCTGGGAAGCAGGAGGACACTGGGAGAAGGAAGGGAATTGCAGAATTCCCCCATGGCACCTGCACCCAAGCCCAGAAAGGGCTGAATCCACTAGGCCACCGGGCTGGAGCAGGGGACAGATGCTGCTCTCCAGCCCCTGGTCACCCTGCTCCGACAGCAGATGCACCAGGGATGCTGCTCCATGCACCCGCTTCCCCGAAAATACCAAATTCATCAGGGAAAGGACAGAGCAAAGAGTGGATGCCAAAGAGGAAGGAGGGAGGAAGGATAAGAGAGCAAAGAAATCATATCAACTCGAATCAAAACAGGCCACGGAAATGATTGCACTTAAGCTTTTCACGCCTGGCTAATTTTTTTTATTATTCAAAGAAATTCCTGTTTTTGTTTTGCCTCCTCGAAGGAAGAACCAGAGGGAGAGAGCTCCTCCAGCAATCACAGATAATAACCGCCGCGGAAAAAAGGCTTCCTGCTCAAACAATGGGAGACAATTAGCACGAGCCGCGGTGCGGGAGCATCTTTTAATCTGCCCCGCCGTGTCAAAAGAAAAAAAAAAAAAATGCTTTGCAGGCAAGAAGGCTGCAATTAGGTATTTATTTTGGGTCAGAAAGCTGCGCACTCTGGCACCGCATGGCCACTTTGCTGCCTCAGCACAACGGCAGCGTTGCAGGATCCCCGGGGGGAAACGGGGCCAGGGGATGCTCCGAGGATGCCAGGGGAGTCCGGGCAGCGAGGACATGCTTCACTGGGCAGGATGCACCCCTCGAGGTGGCTGCTGGGCTCCCAACCCGTTGGCATCCCTCCTTTCAGCTGCCTTACTGCTAGGGACTGCTTGGCGGGGAGGGACAAGGAATAAACCATGATCAAGCTCCTGCAAGACTTTGGCGCGTCTTTGCTTTCTCACGGCGCTCCCACGCAGGTCACACAAAGCCACCCATCAGCTTCAGAAGGACCTTTTCCCTCCAGGAGGGCTCTCAGATGCCTTCGATACCCACCACGGGGCATCTGAGATGCTTCTCCAGCCGCTCAGCCCGGTGCCGAGGCCACCCGAGGAGGAGCAGCCTTCCTCCCACAGCAGCCGCTGCTCCTTTAACTCCGCCGTCGGAGGCACCAGGAGAAAACACCCGCGCTGCAAATCCAACTGTGCGTCATTCAGCTCTCATTTTGATTGTTAAAAATTCATTAATGAGAGCAGATTGGTATTATATCGCTGCCTTAATTAAAGAGGGCTACGGAACAGCATTTTAAATAGCAATGTCATTTTCTAATTGACACAGCTACATTATAAAGAAAAATACTTAAACAGAACTTGAAACCGAGCCGGTTTCTTCTGATGGCAGGGCTCATTTTGGCTTAAATTTTTAATCTGCTCGTGAAATATTTACGGGCAAGGAAAGGGATAATGTTTCTCCAGGTGTACGGTTCCCCTCCTCCGTCCCAGTCCCCCGCGAGGATGCTGTGGGAGGAAGGCTGCACCACCCAGAGAAGCTGCTTTTTCATCCTCCTCCACGCAGGACCCTGTGGCTGCAACCCTTCCCGAGACCCAGGGGCTGCACCGAGCCCCGGGAGACCCCAAACCCTGCTCAAATCACTGCTCCGCCTGCATCCTTTTGGCTAAACCCCACTGGGTCTGAGTGGAAAAACATGCTTTTTTGGTGCCTTTCTTGGGCTGGGTATTTCTTCCCTACCCAGGGCAGAGGGATGACGGGGCTGAGCATGCCCAGGGATGACCATGGTCCCTATAGGCTTGATGGGAAGGCACGAGGATGCGGCACAGGGATGCGGTGCAGGGATGCAGCACAGGGATGCAGCACGGCTCAGGCACCGGCCAAAAGCATCCCGTGTCAGGCCACGTTCAGACGCCGCATCCCCCCCTCTCGCAGGCAGATGCTCAACACCTCTCTCCCGCTATTTAAGGTGTTTCATACACAAACCTCCTACAGCCTACAGCTAATTCCACGCATTTAAGAGCACAGATTCCTCCCGTTTTCCATTTAGGAAAAAAAAATCTGGTCACCACTTCAAGTACCGGGACAGCAAATCAGGGAAGAAAACGGCTTCCTAAGCCCAGATGCACATTCCTCTGGACGGCAGCGTGTCCCCCCTCTCCCCAGCCCCGCACAGCCGCTCGCCCCCCCTGCGCCCAGCAGCCTGGGAAACCGGTCCCCGCTCGTGCCAGCAAGAGATTTTTCCACCAGCATTAGTGGAAATTAGTGGCATTAGTCCACGCCTGCGTTTCGCCAGCCAGACAGAGTGAACTCATAGAAAAGTCGTCCGTACGCCAAGTCCATTGAAACCGGTAGCACCGTGCTTTGGCCACCGCGCTCAGTACAAGCGGGAGGGCAGGGTGAGCCAGAGGACAGGTTGCTCGGAGGCTTAAACTCTGGATCTGCCTCTCGCTAGCTTTTCAGATGACCTTTCAGATCTCCGAGACGGCCCGACACCCTGCCTCGGTTTCCCTTCTTGCCAAACGTCGCTGCCTGCCTCCCTCCCTCTCGCAGGCGGTTTTTACAGCATCGCTGGCCACGGGTGGAGGTGAGCTGGGAGGCCGGGGGGGTGACGCTGCACTCGACTGTGCCCCTCACACTCTGCCTTTTCACAACAACAACTTCCAAAAAGCAAAATGTCATCAGCCCGCGGGCTGGCTTGGCACCGCTGTGTTAAGTTTTTTAACGGCGAAAAGATTTGGAAAACCAGCGAGAACGGGGAAACGTCAACTCCTCCTCCTCCTCCGAGGGAGGGGTGCTCGCCTCCACACCCCACGGACACCCACGGGAAAGGGAAGGACAGGAGCTGGCACCACGCAGGACGTGCCCAGGGAGGTGACAGCATCCCCAAGGGATGGACATCCCGCTGCAGGAGGGTTCGGTCCGACCCCTTTCCCATCCAAGCATCCCTCTGCCCCGTGTCCCCAGCTCCGGTCACCTCCCCGCCTGTCGTGAGAGGGTGAGACTGTCCAGCTGGCTCGCAGAGGATCTGGACAGGCTGTTTAATCAGGGAGAGCGATTCGGCTGTAATTTCTTCTGATAAAGTATTACAGATGCTACATTTCTAGCCATCTGGCAGCAGGCTGCGTTTCCTGCCTCTGCTTCTCGCGCCCTCGGGAGAAGAGAGGAGAGAGGGATCAAAAATTAAAGACAGGATGGTGAGGAGGGCTGGGCTGGGCTGGGAATGGGAGAAAATCCCATCTCCCATCCCTCCCAACGCCGTACTGCCCATCCTGCAGGCTGGAAGCCTGCAGGCACCGCTCGGCAGAGCATAGGACTAGTGAAGAGCACATAACGTCCCCAGAAAAAGCAGAGCAAGCTGTTAAAAGCCAGGCTTGTCCCCTGGCAGAGGGGTGGACAGAGCCCCTAGCCCATCCTCCTCGGGTCCCCCATGCATCCTCCCCAGAAGAAGCACCGATCCGGATCCCCAGACGCTGGATCCCAGTCACAGCGCTGGGAAAAGCATCTGCACCCACGCCAATCAGGCTGGGGAGAGCCCAAAAAACCAAGCACAGCCTTGTCCATCCATCCATCCATCCATCCATCCATCCTCGCAGCCGAACGAGCAATTTGCCCCGAGAGGAGCAATCCGGCGGCGCAGGGGGAGGCTCTGCAAACAAAAGGCAGCTCGCTCGGATTTACCAGAGCCCCAGCAGAACCGTCGCAGGGTTCAGAGCATTAAAAATAACTGAAGGGAAGGGCTCGCACTTCATTACTTTCGACAGAACTGGGTCTCGGTCACGCCAAGTATCTGCTGGGGAGCGATCACGGCACCGCACGCCACAGCCCTCCCTCGCGCCGCTCAGGTGTGAAGCCAAAGCAACACAGGGCCAGGGGTGGAAGGGGGGCTGCGGGGGGCTTTATTCTCCCCTTCCTCCTGACCCGTCACTGCGAGATGCACAGATCCCTTACGCCCAGCATCCCTGCTCCTGCTCTCAGGATAGCACCTCGCCATCCCCGTTTTGGGGAGATGGGGATGTAGGTACCCCCGGGGAGGGCTGGGCAGCGCGGCAGGAGGCAGCAGCGATGCTGGCATCTCGTCGGCAGCACCAGCAAAAACACAGGAGATGCCTTGGCAGAGGGTACCACCGATGCCAGGGGTGCTGCGTGGGGCAACCAGCCCCGGCTGAAGTTTCTTTGTGAACCACAGAGAGTTAAAGGCTGGCTGAGGCCCTGAAGCATGAGGTTTATGCATATGTAGCTAATGTAATACAATTATACATTAATATATAACTAACAGTCATGGTAATACAACATTACAGTAGGTAGATTATCCCATCTCCTGTAATTTATTATTGTTATTTGTAATCCATTAGTGTCCAGAGCTGAACCCGGGTCAGAGTGCAGCATCCTGGCACGCTTTCGTGCGGGAGCGGGCGGATGGAAGACCCTCCTGCTACGGGGCCAAATCCTGCCCCAAGCTCCTACTGCAGCAAGTTTCAGGCAGAGACCTTCCTCCCCAGGGGGACCCCGCTCTCAGGGCTTGGGGTCCCGGTAGGAGACATCCACCGACATCGGGTAAAGCCACAAGGCATTGCCCGCCCGACACCCTGCCATACCCTGCCCCAAAACAACTGGGCTGAGGGGCTCATGGCTATCTGGCAAGGGTATCTGGCAGCCCCGGGGCCGGGCCACCACCTCCCCATCACCGTGGAGCCATTCCAGTTGCCTTGGAGGGGAAGGAACAAAGCCCAACTGGTTTCGCGCAGCCACCAATTAATCTTGATCGACACCACCCTCCATAGTGAGTCATCCACCCGAAGTCAATTTACATTTTTATTAAATCACACAGGAAAATTAGAAGCGTTATTACTTCCCTCCGATTCAATACGTGTTCTGTGTTCCCCCACCATTCACCGTGTGGGAAAACATCCCGGCATCTCCGGTTTAACCGTTTCTTCCCAGCACACCCCACCCCAAAGCATCCCTTTTGCATCGCCTGGAAATAAATCAGGCCAGCCTTTGCGGGAGGGGAGAGGGAGAGAAACCAGATACCTCGAGAGAAAACCAAGAGTCGGTGATGCCACTGCCCGGGGAAGGAGGACCACAAAGGCCAATAGTGGCAGCCCCCAGCACGGTGCTTCCCTGGAAAACCAATGCAGCCCCACTGATCCAGGAGTGACCCCCTCCCTCCCAAGCTCCAACCCACTGCTCTGCCCCACAGGGATAGATCCTCCCACTCGTGCAAGCACCACAAAGCTGGATCTGCCCCAGGAAGTTCAGCGGGAGGGGAAAAGCAGATCCGTATGCACCACAGCAGCCAGGCAATCGATAGACATTTATATCCATCCTCAAACCCGGCCCATCCTGCCATGTCTGCTGCGCGCAAGATTATATCATCCTCGCTGCTACAACACGAGCATCTAAATTCAACATCAATTTATTTATGGTCTCCACATGACACAAGCAGATCCACGAGAGAGCAGGAAATGTAGCTTCGGAGAAAGATAAAAATGTGCACGTACAGAAGCAAGACCAGAGGGCTTCCCCGGGAGCGTGCACGAGCATGGCTCTGTGGCGCATGCCTCGACGCTTACGTGGCTACTTCGTGGGGTAAAACAAGAGGAAGGTTCTCCTGTCGCTGCTAGAATTAACATTTGCTCGAAGGGAAAGCCCAAAAGCTCCCATTCAGACTGTGTCTCCATTCTGCTGGGGACTGGGACGGAAAGTCCTTGCTCTGAAGAGCACTTAATCTGACTGGGTCTGAAAATTATTTCTCAAGGATGAATGTCCCTACGATGGAAGTATTTCCCAAGGATGAATGCTGACTGTTTGCAAAGTCCGATCAATTTGGACCGTATTTCCTGTGAATGGAGCAAGAGGAAGGAGAGGCATTTCCATTTTGTGATTAAATTCCAAAAGTACTATATTTTCCTCCTAAATCAGGACAAAAGCACGGTTTGAAACCTCTGAGCTTCCTGCCAACGGGGAAGACTCCAAGTTTCAACCACACTCTCCGCAACTCAATTAGCTGTGTCCTAGACAAATGAAAACCGAGTGACTTGCCGGTGGCTACTCAGGAGGGCCAGCAGTAGCCCCAGCAGGCGAGTGGAGCCCGCACCTCCCCGCCGCCTCCATGGCATCTGAGCGCTACAAACCCATCGCCCCAACTCTCCAAACTCCACTGCTTGGAGACTTGCACGCTGCTGGGAAAAAATAGGGGGGTTTGGGTGCCTGCGGGGTGCCTGCCCCTTGCCACGGTCCAGTGAGCCAGGCACCGAGCTGGCCACAGCCACAGTCTCCTTTCTGCCTGTCCACAAAGCCCAACTACCCGAGTGCTAGCCCTGAGCCCTCCTGCCAGGCACTTGGAGCACCAGGAGCCAAAAGCTCCCAGGCACACCAGTTCGTGGCACAGGGATGCTGATGGTACGAGGATGCTCATGGCATGGGGATGCCGGTGGTATGGGGATGCTGATGGTACAAGGATGCTGATGGTACAGGGATATTGATGGTACAGGGATGCTCACGGCATAGGGATGCTGGCGGGACAGGGATGCTCATGGCACAGGGATGCTGGCAGGATAGGGATGCCCATGGCACAGGGATGCTCGTGGCACAGGGATGCTGGGAGGATAGGGATGCCCATGGCACAGGGATGTTCGTGGCACAGGGATGCTCGCAGCAAGCAGAGCCTTTTGGAAACACACTGCTGTCAAACCCCAGCTTTGCAAACACCCAGCACAGCCCTTTTCCGCCTCTCCAGGCTCCCCCCTCGGTCACCTCGGCACAGATCTGCTGGCTCAGCACGGCAGCGCCTGCCCCCACCCCACGTCTGAAAGGGAATCCAGGAGCAGATGCAGGAGAGGGAATCCCCTCGCAAGCGAGGTGGGGAGCCCCACTCGCCCCACCACGTCCCGGGGAGGCATACTCCTCCTCGGGGGGCAGCCACGATGCAACTCTGGATTTCCCAGGCTGCCTGAAAAGGGCCTTTCGTGAATTCCTCCGATGCCTGCAGTGCTTCTGAAGTCCTGTTTTTCCACTCCAGCAGCCCCCCCCTCCTTGTTTTCCTTCTCCGGCTGCTGACCCAGATTTCATAATGAATGAATCCATGCAGCGCTCTTCAGACTTTAATTATTTTTTCACTTTTTCTCATCATACATTATGCATCAATAATAAAAAAAAAAAAAAAAAACAAACAACCCAAAACCACCACACCACAGCACAATTAATTTAAGCTTGAATGGTTAACTCCTGCCTATCACTAATAGCAAAAGTGTCTGGAAATTGCAGCTCTTATTTTAGACCTCGCATTAATGTCAGGGATGAAAACAAACAGCTTTTGAGAGGCTGCAGTAGCTTGGCTGAGACAGCAGATGACAACTAATGCATTTCTTCATAAAAGCTTCTTTTTTAGGCTATTTACAGCAAGAACCTGCCGCGCACCTGCCCCTTCTTCCCCCGCTCTCCCCCACAAGCGAGCTCAGTGGCAACGGGATCCCGCGCAGCCACAGCCCAGCAGAGCTGCTCCTTGGCCACCACAGCCCCACTGGGCTCAGTGGGTGCCGTCCCCACGGGCCACGGGGTCCCTGAGCGGGCGACGACTGGGCTCCCAGAGAGGAGCCCACACATGCGGTGCCTGCCTCTGAAACTTCAAGGCACTTTGCAAATATTCATGAACGAACACTCCCGGCAGCCCAGGGGAGATTATTATTAGCCGGCCCGGAGGCCTGAGCAGCAGGGAGATGTTTTCCTCTCCCCTCTGTCGGCTCAGCCCTGACGCTTTCAAAGGGGCACATCCCGAGCATCCCCCCGGGATGCAGGGGAGGATGCAGGGAGGACCACGGCTGCGGGGATGCTCCTGCCCCGCAGAGACGGACCGCAGCAGATTAACGCCCCCGCATCGCCACGGCTGATTTTTGGCACAAGCACGGCGTTTTCTTCGCAGCAAAGAGGTCCCAGCGGATGAGGCGCTTAACCACAAACCTAATTACTGTCCTCCCCGCCGCTCCTCACGCCTGCCGCTAGCGGAAGGCCGGATTTCCCTGCGCCTCCTCTCCGCTCGCGGCCGTTTCTGCCGGCCGAGAGCGCAGCCAGCGCGATGCTGCCTCAAGTGCGGCGACGGAGCCGCTGCAGAGGGGAGCAGAAGCCCACGCTGGCTGGGAATGATGGCAACGGTTGGTTCACTGGAAGAGCGTAAAAGCTTCCAGGCATCCATCCCTCCCCTCCGCTCCCCAGCCGCTGCCTCCTGCTCCGGGAGAAGGTGCCTTTGGGCTGGCGCATCCATCCTGCGAAGGGCTCAGCACCCTCCCTACAGCCCGACACCTCGCCAAGCCCACCCCCAGCCAAAGGACAGCCACAGCACAAGCAGGATCAGAGGAAGCTCCCATGGGATCCCACCCAGAGCGCGGGTGACACTGGGAGGGGGAGTATCCCACCAGTTCTTCCCAGCAGAGCTGGGGCAATGGATGGAGGAGCAGGAACAAACTCCCCCCTTCCCCAGGACCAAGGGGGAAACCTCCCAAGCTCACAACCAGCGGGATGCAGCCCCTTTTCCCAAGGGATAAGATTTTAATCCCTCCAACCTCCAGGCCAGGGAAGTCCCTGAGCCAACCCCCCCACCCCGGGGAGGGACTCGCAGGGGATGCCATGGGCTGGGGGGCTTTGCTGGCTGCACCCACATCTCTCCCTTCCAGGCAGGGTCAGAAACGCATCCCCCGGCTGAAGACCAACTTCTGGACCAATTCTGACCTTTCCAGCTGAAATCCCAGCTCTGCCGCCGGCAAAGGCAGCGCTGTCCTGATTTAAAGATGGTCAGGATCTGACCATCTCTCTGCCAAGCTCTTCTTGCAGCCCTGCCTAGGGAAGCCCCTTTTAAAAAAAGAAGGGAAAAAAAAAAAAAAAGAAAACACACAAGCAAACACAAAAGGCCCTAATTTGATCATATTCCTCTGAACTAAAAGCACCTTTGACCTAAATTCCCACCACGAGCTGGAATCTACCCTCTGCCAGCAAAGGATTACGGGAGAAAATAGCCGTGTGGGCACAGAGAGACCGGGGCTCCAGCTCCCACCCAGCCCCGGGGTCCCTGCTCCCACCCTGGGCAGGGGGAAAAGGAGGACAGAAACCCCCAGCAAGCCCTGCCCAGGCCTAAGAGCGCTCGGGTGTCTCGATTTATGTAAAGTGGAGCTAATTTCATATTATCATACGATATTAAAGCAGCCAGCCTACCTCTCCCTTCCACCCTGTGAGGCAAACCTGGGAGCGGAGCTATGGGAAGGCATATGGAGAAACATCTCCACGCACAAACATCCACCTACTGCGGGAGCTGCCGAAAAGTTAGTGAGCGATCCAAAAGGAAGGGATCACAAAAGAGGTTTCAAGCTAAAAGAAAACAGCCTTGTGTATGGGTTTTTTTTTTTTCCCTTTTTCCTCCAAAAACACCCAGAGACTGAAGCTCTGCCTGAACACATGCCTTGCATTTTTGCTACTTCTGGCGGTTTAAAAGGCAGCTCGCAGCGTTCGCCAGTTTTGTTATTAATGTAACAGCCAGAATTATTCCTGCTCAGTCCTTAGGAGCAGGTTTCCCTCTCTCCCCGAGCCAGGCAGGCTCCTGCAGGTGAGGAGGGGCTCTGGCAGCAGCAGGAGGGTTTGGTGGGCGCTCAGGGGGGACCGACCCGACCCCACGCTGCTCCTGCTCCTCCTGACCTCACACACCGGCTCGGCCGAGCATCCTCCAAGTTTGTCAACACCTTTGCAAGAGGTTTCCTGGGGAGAAGGGAGAGAGGAGATCGCAGAGCGCTGACAAGCTCACGGGATGTTTTCGAGATGCTCTACAAGCTGTCGGCCCCCGCTGAGCTTCCTCCCGGGGCTGCGATGGAGAACAGGGACCCCACGGCACAGTCCCCCCCCCCGGGCAGCAGGAGCAAGGGGCCAGCCCGCCCGGGATGAGACCATCAGGTCACGTTGGGTTGAGTCACCTGAATCTACCAGTTCTCATCAATCCTTCTGGCAAGAGGAACCAATAATCCTCAGGGAAAGCTGTTTTTGGAGGCCGCCGAATTGTTCTTGGCACTGCTCGGAGAGCTTCAAGTCGCTAGAAAATCCCAAGCATTTTAATATAGCCAGAATATTTGCTCACAGGATGACTAGTCCCGCCACAAAATGGGATCCAGCCTCCGTGGAGCCGGCCCATCGCGGGGACACTTCCCCTCTGCCTTTTCAATGTGGAGGGGGAAGGATGCTGAGACACAGCCCGGGTCACCTCCTGTGCACGGTGTCACAGTCACAGAGGTCTGCAAACCCATGAGACCCTCCTGGACTGGCCAGGAACTGTCTCCAGCAGGATCTGGACTGCTCCTGAGCCATCAGGGTGGGCTGTGGCAACCAGCCACTCGCTCGGCATGGCCAAAGGTCCCCGTCAGTCCCCAGCACACACCCACCCCCCTGTCCCTACAGCCATCAGACCAGGGGTTTAATCCTTTCCTTGTCCCTCCACCACCCTCCACCGTGTCCTGTCCCAGCGGTGGCCGCTGCCAGCCAGGAGCAGCCCTGGCCACCTCCCGTGTTGACTTTGGCCAGCAGCGGCCACGTCTCTTCCTTGGGGCCACCTCGCAGGTGGTCAACCGACGCCAGCAAAGTGTTTTCCCTCGGCCCAGGGGAAAATGCCTAATTATTATTTTTGTTCTTTCCTTTCTTCTATTTTAAGACCAGAGGCCTAAAATTAGCTCCTCTCGCACAATGGGCCTCTGAGATTTAATCCCTTCCCTCCCCAAACAGCCGACAACGTTAGTTGCCGCTTGCAGCATTTCCACAAACTCCTCAGGCCGCCAAAATAAGTAAATAAACAGACAAACACACACTAAGCACACGAGGGGCAAACCATTCTGTCCAGAGGGATTTAAAAATAGCTGCACAAACCCTGCTGGTCCAGCTACTTGCCCCCAGCGAGGAGCCCAAGCCCTCGGAAGAACCCTCTGCCCAACCACAGACACTGCTGAGATGACGTTGCTCCTGGGGACCACAGTTAAAAAGCCACCAGGCACAAGGCTGGGCGGGCGGTGGGTACCGAGAGCATCACGGCTACGGCTGCCTCCCTCTAGAACACACACGGCGATGGAGCGGGTGAAGGGATGCTCAGGCTCCAAAATCCACGGGGTGCAGTTTGCACCCCCAGAAAAGCAGCCAGGAGCCTTCCACGGGATCTGACCCCGCTGTGCCTGAAACCCCGGGGTGTTCACCACGTCAACAGGAGGAGAATCAGCCCCCGGCTTCAGTCGCAGCCCCTGACACTAACGCACCTCGACGGCGGGCGCACGGCTGCTCCACACCTCAGCCTGCAAGGTGGGGTAATTGTACGGACCTCACTCCCAGCAAAACAATTACTTAATATTTGTAAAGTGCCCTGGAGTTAATTAATTGCCATTAACTCATTAGCTAGATGCTGACCTCCTAAGCCCAGCTTTAAGCCATGCCCTGCTAGGCAGGGGCGGGTGCGCTCAGCCGGCTCGGTGCGTGCAGAGCCCTCGCACAGCTCACTGCACTGGTGCCCGAGTGGCGCTGCCTTTGCTCTGCAGGGTGTTTCTGCACGGCTGCACAAGGCTGGCCAGCCGTGCCACCAGTCCCCTGCCAGCTCTCCTGCTCCCTGCTCCCAGGGGAGCCTTCGGGGCTGGCCCCCATGGGGGTCCGGCCACAGCGCCGGGCGCTGCCTGGCTACCTCTGCAGGAGCTGCACGGGTCCACCAGGGGCCAAGGAAAGGGAAGCAAATACCCATCTGGCACTGGATTACCTGCCACATGCTTTCCCTAGGAACGTGTGTGCCTGCAGCTCAGCACCAGGAGAGGAGGGCACCTTCCCCCTGCATGACATCCCGCATCCAGCCTGCATCCCTCCCCGCAGCATCCCCAGCCAGGCCGGTACCCATGGGGAAGCAGCAGGGTGAAACCTCCCAACACGGTAAGCATGGACATCCACGCCCTCTCCCTACGTGTGCACACCCACAGCCACCACCCCCCCCCCCCCAAATTAGTGATGTCCCTCCCTGGGGGAGCATCCAGCATCACCTGGGATGGCACTAAATCTGCCCGGTCGATGCAGCACCCAACTGCTGCAGATGCACCCGCCCAGATCTCCCCTCTCCATCCTTGGGGCAATGTTTGCTCAAAGCCCTGGGTGGGAGCTGGGAGCCAGAGCTGTCCCCCCTCCAAGAAACCACAACCCCTGCTCATCCTGACATGACTTCCAGGTCTCAGACCCCATGCAGGAGTGATGCTGATCTCTGGAGCATCTGTTCCCAAAGGGCCACACTGTGGTCCAGCAGCATCAGTGATGCTGATCTCTGGAGCATCCATCACCAAAGGGCCACACCGTGGTCCAGCATCTGTCCCCAAAGGGGCCACACCATGGTCCAGCAGCATCAGTGATGCTGATCTCTGGAGCATCCGTCCCCAAAGGGCCACACCGTGGTCCAGCAGCATCACTGATGCTGATCTCCGCTGGAACATCACCTGCCAGCCCTCTGCGGAACACCCCAGCCTTTTATTTCACCATGCTGTGCCCACGGCCTCTACAGGACACCCCAGCCTTTTAATGTCCCCCCGCTGTGCCCACGCCGAGTCCCACAAGCAGCGTCACCCCACCGTCACTCCGCAAAAGCGCCCCACATCCACCCCCACCCCACGCAGCCGCCCTCCTCGACCAGCTCTCCAGGAACAAACCCACACGGGGCCAACCGAGCAAAGCCCACACTAGCCCGGCAGGCAGAGCCCAGCGCTGGCCACCCCAGCCCCAGGCTGGCTCCCCCGGGCAACCCGCTGGGGGCCGGCAGCAGCCCGGCACACGAGCCCACGGCCTCGGGAGCAGCCAACAACAACAAACCCGCGTGCGAGCGACAAAGGGGAAAAACTCGGCGAGGAAACAATATTCAGCTCGAACTCTTCCCGAGCCCGTATTGTAAATAACGCCGAGTATGAGGTTTGTTTTATTTGTTTTAATTATGAAAACACAGCCCGGATTGTCCCGCTGGCTTGGGCAAGCTCCGACCCCGAGCAGGGGAAGCGAGCCCCGCGGAGCTGCACCGTGTCTGGCAACCCTACAATAAACAAAGGACCCGCAGCAGCACCTCGCCGGCCTCATCCCTGCCCTGCGGAGCCCTGGGCTCAGTGCAATCCCACGGGATGGCTCTGCCAGGCTGAGCCGGGCTACCCAAGCATCGTGCCGGTAGCCAGCCCAGGGGCACAGGGAGCCCAGCGGTGCCAGTGCCCGGCCACAGCTCCGCAGCTGGGAGGGAAACGAGCACCTGGAGACAGAAACATCACACACTTCAATGGCTGTTTCCAAGGCAATCGTTTCTCTGGGTCCGTCAGTCCCGTGTGTAACACCCCCTTCTCTTTTTCTTTTCCCCTCTATCTTAAGACCAGATTTTCTCGCCGACGTCTCCATCTCTGCTGCTTTTGTCCCAACATACGGATTGCTCCGTGCCCCTGCTGTGGACGTCGGGCAACGGGGCCAAGCAGGAGGAAACCTCTGGAACTGCCTTTTCTTTGCGTCAGAACGACCTTTCCTTCTCTCGCTTCCTCCTCCCGCTCCAGGATGGAGGATCCAGCCCTCACCTCCCAGCGCATCCACCTCAGCGGGCCAGGAGAAAGCCGAGCAGCCCGAAGCCGAGACAAGCTTTAGACACAACCAAGTTAAAAATACATATATATATATTTTTTTTTATTTCTCAGACAAAAGTTCAGTCCCCAAATGGTAAGAGAATCCAGGAAAAATGCGGCAGGCCCGGCTGGTGGCCGGCTTCCAGCGCGAGCACCTCCCTTCGGAGGAATCCGGCGAGGAGTCTCGACTAATCCACCCAGGACACACCAGCATTTCTTCCTCGTATTATGGGGTTGGGCTTTTTTTTTTTTTTTTTTTCCTTTCTTTCTCTCTTTCTTTCTTTTTTTTTTTTTCCGTCTGCTCAGCAGATTTGACACTTGCTGGGAAGGCGCTGGCAGCAGCGGGGACGGAGGTGGGGGACAGCCAAGGGACCCCCCTTCTTGTTGTCTGCCTGCTCCTGGCACCAGCCCAGGGCTCACAGGTAGGAGAGGTTGGAGAAGAAGGGACGGGTCCAAGAGCCTGGAGCCACCACGTGTGCTCAGCACCCACACAAACACACACCATTCCCCCCGTGCCTCAGTTTCCCTTCCCCTGGGAGGTGTGCTGGAGGGAGGACACCAGCCCTCGAGGTGACTTAGAGACACTGCTGTGGGCACCATGGTGGGGCAGGTCCCCAAGCGTCTCCTCCAGCCCCACTGAGGACCAGGGACTCCCCCCGAGGCCACCCCACCGCCATGGATGCTGCCTCCACATCCTGCCCTTGCTCACCTGCACTTCCCAAAGGGCACCCTAAACCCCTCCTCGCCTCACTGCTTCTCCCTAGCTCTGCACCCAGGGACCCCTCCACTCCCCAAAAAGCCCCATGAGCTCCCCAGGAGTTTTTGGTCCAGGGCAGATCCACTGCTGGTTCCTTCACACTGGCTGGAGCAGCCGGATGGGGACAGGACAGGGACCGGACACCGGTGGCCTTGCCATCTGCATCAGCTTGTTGCTGTTGAGGGGGGGAAGAGGGTGCAGGGGGGGGTCACTCCTGGTCCTCAAAGACTTGTCCCCAGCCCCCCCACAGCCCCACACCGCGGAGGAGCTGCCACTTTCGGGTCAGCTGGCAGGCGCTGCTCTCCCTCCCGGTGAGATGCCCAGGGAGGAATTTGCACTTCATTCCTTGACACCCGCTTTAATTATAGGTATCAAGCCGGCTTCTCTCTTTCACAAGAGCCCTGAGCCAGTTTCCTGCTCCTCTTTCTCTGCGAGGGGTTCCCGAGACACTCACTCCCTCCATATCCAAGAGGAGGGAGGTGGGCTCTGCCGAAGCCCTCCCCAAGGGCCAGGGCAGAAACTCCCAGCATCAAAAGCTGACTCTAACACCCCAGGACGATCCTTAAAAATCTCAGCCCGGAGATTCCCGCTGTTACCAAGAGGAGCAGACGGGCAGCAGGTGACACGGTGACACGACAGGCACCGTCTAACACCTCAAAGGCACCCAGCACGGAAAAGGATGCTCGTCCGGCGGCCAGCATAACACGCTTCTCCGACAGCAAAACCCTCATGGTCTCTCCAAAATCCCAAGCACATCCCGAGGCGAGGCTGCTGGGGGAGCCAGGAATGCATCCCCGGGATGCAGACACCACAGCGCTGCCTACCAGGCTGCTCAGTGAGCAAATGCATCCTCATGACAGCTTTATTTTCCTCCCCGTCCGCCCCAGCAGCGGGACCAGCACCTCATCTCCTGCTTCGTCCTGGAAGGTATTCCCTTGCAGGGTGGTGGTTTGGGTTTTTTTTTGTTATTGTTTTAAACATAAACTCGTTAATCCCAGTGTAATGAGGACTTCCCTTGGCTGTGGATTATCATTATTCAGTTCAAGGAGACACAGATGATTCTTCACAAGCAGATGAATCTCTGCACTCTACAAAAGCATGCCCAACCCCACCGACGGGAGAAGCGGTGGGTCCCCAGGAGTGGGGCAGTTGCCCGACTATCCCCAGCACATTTTTTCTGTTAAATCCCCCCAAAACAGCCCTTCTGCCTGTCCCTGGTCAGCACGGCTCGGGCACAGGCTGGGAACCCCACGGGGGGGGCTCAGGGAAGTGACCTCTCCAGCTCCCAGCAGCCACGCTGGGCTGCTGTTTGCTTTATTTTTTAATCAAGTCACGAGACGGGGCGGACGCTGCTCGAAATAAATCATCAACCACAACAGTAATAAAGACAACCGGGCGGCCTCAGCTCGGACTTTGCCAGCCTGGGACCAGCGGCCGAGCTGCCACCGCCCCATCGCCGACGGGGTGATGGAGCAGCTCTCGTGCCTGGACACTGCAGGTTGTCACCGAGGGAATGGTGACACAGTTGTACCGGGAGAGGAAAGGTGGTTGTGGACACAGCCAGGCCAGCTGTATGACCCCCCCTACTGCTGGGAAAAAAGCGCCCTAGGACTGTGGTAGTCCCTTGGCTACTCGCCCCGGGGACAAGCATCCCTCCTCGCGAGGGGCTGCATCTCCCCCTTCCAGCCTCCCCCACCCCTGGGGGCCAAGGGTAAAAAGGGGAAAGAAAAATCTGTGCGTGTCTCTCTCCCGCCGGGGGGCAAAGCCTGAGCAACAGAGACAGCAGCATCTCCCCAGTCCCCCCCCGAGCCCCACATCGCTGCCTGCACCCTGCACCCCAGCACAGCCAGCCCCCCCAGCCCTGCAGGGACCCCCTGGGTGGTTCCCAGGAGCTCCCCCAAGCCCAGCCACCCGCATCCCATGCAATAAAAAGCATCTCTGCTCCTGCACGGAGGATCTGGCCCTTTCTCAGCACCAGCCAGTGCCGGGCAGAAGTGCCAGGTCGCTGCATCCACGCCGCGGTCCCTCTGGTCCCTGCAGGGCTCTGGGGCAGAGGGATGTTCTCCCTTTCTTCTCCAGCAGGATTAGACACACTTCTTTTCTCTCATTGCTTTTCAAAAGAGAGGCTTTTTATCACTGCTGATCCCTGGGGGAAATCTTTCTCTCTCTTTCATGCTTTTATAGCTAGGACATGGTGGAGTGGGGGGGGGAAAGGAAGTTTTCCCTCATCTCAATCTCCCCGCTGACAGCCCACGGACGGAGCAGCCTCCCCGGGTCCCTGCCTGCACCCCCCAAGCATCGCCCTGACGCCGCCAGGGCTCCCCACCACCGCCCGGCGCCGAGCCCCGGAGAACGCCCAGGCCAGAACCCGTCTGGGTGATTTCGAAAGCCCCTTGCGACATCCCAGCCTTGTAAAAATGTAAAAAAAACCCGGCGGAACAAAGGCAGCAAAACCCAGCTCAGGAGCAGCTACAGGTGCTCTGCCCTCGCCTCCCTGCTCCCCGGAGTGTTGCAATTATATTTTCCAGTGTTTCTTAAATGGATATTTGAAATTTTTTTTTCTTTTTTTTTTTTTTTAATTTTTTTTTTTTTTTTACCCCCCTCTTCCTGACTGCTGCAGAACAGATCGAGCCGAGGAGAGGAAACCAAAGCTTGGAGCTGGCAAAGCTTTAGACACGCACAGCTATTTTAATGGACCACTCGCATGCGGAAAGCTCAGAGGGACAGCAGCACGACCAGCCCCACGGCGAAACAAGTTAAAGCCAGAGAGCCCTGAAACGCTGTCAAAAGCTCCGAGCACCCAGAAGTGAAATCATGTTGGTTTTTTTCCTCACCCTCAGAGCCCTCCCCATTCCCGAAATCAGGGCTGAGGTTTGTCACCGCCACAGAGCGGGTGGTGGTGTTTGGTTTTTTTTAATTGTCAACCAGGCTGCAACATTTCTCCCCTTTATTTTTAGGCGTCCTTTTAAAACTATAGAGGAAATCATCCAAAAGAAGTTTGTTCAAACGGCCTGTCAGTTGGAGGAAGTGAAATTAAACCAGAAAAAAAAAAAAAAAAAAAAAGCCCTGAATCCTAATAAATCACACGTACACACACACACAAAATTGGAGAAATCTGGGCAGCCCTCCAAAGCCAAGTAAATGGATGATAAACAAAACAAACCTAGCTCTGCCCGGTAATAAAGGCTTCCACAGCGGGGATTTCTCGCCCGGGAATCGCTTCCACCGAGGGCACAGCTCGTGGCACACGGGCAGCTCTCCCTGCGGGGACGGCCAGCGATGCCATCCCACGCCGAGCCTTAACGACCACAGATCCTGCATTTTTGCCCCTTCTTACAGGAACTGCCCCCCCCTGCAAAGCCCTGGCCCTTTGGGGGAGCGCTCCCTGTCCCCGTTGTGGATGGATCGATGGCCCCGTGATGCAGAGAGGGTGGCGGTTTGGTTTTGTTGGAATCCCGGCAAAGTCCCCACTTTTCCCTGGTACGGGCACCGCTCGAGCCCTGGGATGGCAGATGGGACCTGCTCATGGACCATGGACTCACCCAGAGCAAACAAAACTCACAACTTGCAGGGAAATAAAAAAAAAAATTAAAAAAATTAAAAATTAAAAAAAAAAAATTACAAAATTACAAAATTTAACAAATTAAAAATAAATAAAAATAAAAGCAAGGGAAACGACAAGCGGAATAAGGATGAAAATGCTGAAATAAACCCCTCTGGGCACCCAGGTGCCTGAAGCAGGAGGCAAAACCAGATACAGGACAGCAACAAAAAAAAAAAAAAAAGCAGCAAAGTCTCTTTTCAGCCTCCAGATGCAGCTCCCCATTGATATGGATGCGATGCCCACCTCCTCCCCGGCAAACAGGGTTCAGCTTTTCAGGCCACGCAGCGGGAGGGCGAGCGGAGGGAGGAGGGCTGGGACACAGGCTGAGATGTGTCCCAAGGAAGACAGTCTGGTGACCCTGGGGCAGCCTCTACGTGCCCACAGCTGGATTTTGCCCGGGGGACACACACACATACTACATGGCACAGTTGGGTACGAGAGCAAAGCCAGTGGCGGGGTGGACACGTAGGGTGACAACCACCCAGCACGGTCCCCATCGCCTCCCCGGGGAGAGAAGGGACCTGAGCCCCAAACCCTTCTCCCCAGTTCTTTGTTTTCCCAGCAGAGATCGCCACGAAACAGTTAAAGGTTTCTAAGCCGGGCTCACCAGAGGACTCCAGTTAAAAGTCCACCGGGCATTTTTCCCATGGTGGACTTTACCCCCGGAGCGCCGCTGCGATAAGGCACCCGGAGGTGCCAGCTTGCCCTGGGACCCGCCACCGGCTGCTCCACCACCGCCCCGGCAGCACCGGGTGCCACCCAGGCAGGGAGCCCCCGCGTGTCCCCACCGGGGACAGAAAACTGCTGGAAGAGGCCTCAGAGCAGCATTTTGGGGTTTGGCAGCACGAGGTTATCCGGAGCGGGGAGCAGTGGGGGTGCTGCAGGGCTCCATGTTTCTGCCAGAGGAGCAAACCCACCCCCCTGTAATAACATTTTAGCTGCCCCCCAGGAGCCCGTTTCACCCATCTCCAGCCCGTAACGGGCACAAATTACCCCCCTCCAGGGATTTTGCGCAGAGACAGAGCCCAGAGGTTTCTCTCCCCGTTGTCCCCGAGGGAGACGCAGGGGCAGGAGCTGCTCTCCCTGCTGGGAACAGACACACGGCTCTCCTCTCCAAGGTTGTCTGCAAATCCTCTTTCGCCGGGGCTACACATACCATTTTTTAAAAGCTGGGTGATGTAACCAACCAGTATTTATAATGCTGAAAACATCCCAAAGCTCCAACTCTTCCAGCTCCCAAGCACACTGTGTACTCTTAATAAAATAATTGCAATGATGAATAGCTCCTTATAACATTCTTCTTCTGCAGCTACTGACAGGGCCAAGGGCTGGGATGGAAAGTCTTTCTCCTAAACAAGGTACATTCAGGATTTTACCTCTTCACAGCAAAAGATAGACTGAAAATCTGGAAAAGGTGTCAGTGCTGTACCAAGCCATCCCACCACGCAGAGATGGGAACGACAAGCTCCCTCTCCCCCAGCCACATCATCATCATCATCTTCATAATAAAGTCAGCAAATCACTGCGGGTCAATCTCAGTCCCGGGTTCAGCTGACGCGATCCTGAACCCGTTCGATGAGATCGATGCTGAGCTGCCCATCCCACCGGTGCTCGTGGGGTCCCCACCAGCTGAACATCCCCCCCTCCCAGCAAAGGCTCCTCTGCCCAAGGGCTGCCCGCGACCCCCAGCCCCAGCGCGGGGCTGGGCAGCACCGGGAGCCTCATTTCCTCTGCTTTTGAAATAAGGCTGGGGATTTGATCATTCGCTTGCAAGTCCTCATGTGCCCATGATTTCCACACTGGCAATTAGAGCGCAGGCCAACACATTGGGTTGGCTTTTTTTTCTCTTTTTTTTTTTCTCAGTAGAGTCACTTCTACCTTATTAATTTGTAAAGATGTATTCAATTAGGAAGCACACTGGCTTAGCCTTCCCTTTCCTTCCCATGCAAAGCAAGCTTTTATTCCCAGCCAGGGCCAGGCTCTCTGGGTGCTTTCCCCCACACAGAGTCTCTGCTCCCCAACATTTGTGATCAGGACCGGCCGAGGAAGAGCGTTACCCCATCACCCAGCTGGGACCCAAGGGATGCCCACACTGGGTGACTCTCACAAGGCCACCCAGGGAACCGGTGGCAGAGAGGGACCCCAGCTTAGCTATCAACCTGGCCTCGACGGCTTCTCTGGGGACTTCCCAGCGCCCGTCCCTGCGCCGGGGAGAACTGGCAGGACCGGCTGCTCCTGCCCCACGGGCACCTCCCCACACCCGGCATGCACTGCTGGCCCCGTGCTCGCCCCCTTCCCCCCCTGCCGCCGGCAGCGAGGACCCCAACCCACACCCCAACCCAGGGCAGGCACTTTCCCACCCCGACACACGCTCTCCTCCCTCCGAGGGGCTGGTTTGGGGTCCCCATATTTCTAGCAGGACTGGGAGCATCCTTCCGCTCTCGGGAATGAGCTTTCACCCTCCACACCACTGCTGTATCCTGGGGCTCACCTGCTTGTCAACACCCCAGAAGAGCTTTTGGGCTCCCCCAAAGCCAGCTGCCGTTCCTGGGGTGCTGCTGAGTGTCACCAGGCTGCCTTCCCAGGGTGGGCTGCACCTTAGGGCAACCGGGGCAGCACCCGAGGGCAAATGCCACTCCTCCAATAAAGAGACCTGGGAGGATGCCCGGATCAGCCCTGCACCCCCTGCGCTGCCGCAGGGGTTTGGGGAAGACACAGGGAGAGGTGGAACCTCCCCACATTGCGTAGGCGAGGGCTTCAGATGGGCACCGCGCTGTTATCTGCCACCCAGGGCTTGCTGCAAGAAATCCCTGCCCTGCAACATTTCCTGCACGCACCTAGAGGCCCTGAAACCTCGCCGGAGAAGCCAGACGTGGGTTTTCCCTGCCTGCCCGTGGCTCCCACGGCGTGACACCGGGCCGAGCAGAGTGCCTGGGTGCCCGTGGGGAGCGGCGCCAAACACCCCCCTGGCACCGGCGGCGCAGGAGGAAAAACAGCAAAGATGAGAAAAAGCGAGTGCTCGAGCTGAACCCAACCCCGCCGTGACCAATGGTCTGATTTCCACAGCCAAAACCTGCCCCACAGGTGAGGCACCAAGAGGGAGCGACTTGCCATGGGGGAACTGCTGGCTTTTACCTCCCCCCCCCCCGGAGAAGGGTGAAACCCCGGGGGCAGAGCTGCACCGGCGCCCCAAGGCAAAGCAAGATACAACTCCAACCACAGGCAAAAAATCCCCTTAGAAACTAAATCTGTGTCTCACAACCCCATAAGCAGCAGAGAAACCTGCTGGCAGGGCGTAATTCGGGGTGCTACATCTTTCAGGAACAAGTCCCCGCACAGCATCAGCCCCCCCCGGCACCCCACACCAGGGTCAGAGAGCCTCCCACCCACCCACCCACCCACCCAGTGCATCTGGGATTCCTGCTCCCAGCCAGCCCTGGCTCTGAAAGGCTGTTTAGATAAAAGTCTCCGACATTTGCAAACAATAGGTATCAGCTGGCCTGGGGCCAGGCTATCTCTGGCAGGGATCACGGCTAAGCCTTCCTAAGTGCTTAAATGGGGGCCTGCAGGTAATTGTCCCAGGAGCCTTAACTCTTCCCAGAGCCACCTCTGATGTCCGGTCTCTGACGCTGGGCTGGCCGGCACGGCTCACCTGCAGAAAACCAGCCCGGGGAGGATGGAAAGGAAGAAAACGGGGAATTTAGGGCTGCAGTACAACTTCCAGCACGGACCATCACACCCCATCCTTCCCCAAGCCTCGCTCCTGCTCCCCACCACAGCGGGCATCCTATACATCCCACGGCAGAGGCTTGGGGAGAGCATCCCGTAAAGCACAGAGCATTAACTTGCTCACGACTCGGTGCCCATCCAGCAGAGCACAACTTGCTTAGGGGTGCAGAAAGTGTCGGCTCTCGCCGGCTTACCCCGGCAGGAAGGGCGCCTGGGTGGCCTGTGTAGGTACAGGAAACCCCTTTCTATCACGCACATCGCTCCGCTTCCTCTGGATTTCTTTAACCTTTCACTCTCGGCCTGATTTATGCCTTCGCACTGATTTTTGCACTTCCCCGCTCTCCGCGCTGTGGCTGGACCTCGGCATCCGTCTGCCCGGAGCAGGAGACATCCCTGCCGTGAAGCCTCCTTCTCTCCAGGGGAGAAGGGTTTTTGTCCCACCGTTGGGCTGGGTGCCACGCTGCTCCCTGCCACCCGTGGGACGCACGCTGCTCCGCCTGTGACGGGGAAGCAGCCGGCAAAGCACCGGAGCGGCCAATCCGGGACCCCAGGGAGACATCCCAACAACGGAAAATCCGAGATGGAGGGTTTGCTGCCAAGGCGCTGGGCGGTGAATCACAGAACCACAGCATGATACGGGGCTGGAAGGGAGCTCTGGAGATCATCTCCTCCAACCCCCTGCCAGAGCAGGTCCACCCAGAGCAGGTCCCACAGGAACGTGTCCCAGGTGGGGCTTGAATGTCTCCAGAGAAGGAGACCCCACCACCTCCCTGGGCAGCCTCTGCCAGGGCTCTGCCACTCTCAAAGTGAAGAAGTTCCTCCTCGTGTTTAGGTGGAACTTCTTATGTTCCAGTTTGTGCCCATTTCCTCTTGTCCTGTCATGGGGCACCACTGAAAAAAGCCTGGCCCCATCCTCCTGACACCCACCCTTCAAGTATTTATAGCTGCTGATCAGATCCCTCCTCAGTCTTCTCTTCTCCAGACTAAAAAGCCCGAAGTCCCTCAGCCTTTCCTTGTAAGAGAGATGCTCCAGGCCCCTCATCATCTTTGTAGCCTCTGCTGTGCCCTCTCCAGCAGTTCCCTGTCCTTCTGGAACTGGGGAGCCCAGAACTGGACACAGAAGCCCCAGGCTCTGGCACAGCAAGGCAAAGGATGGATTCCTTCGGATTTTCCTCGTGGAAAAGGATTTTCCTTCCAAAGAGAGAAAGGATCCACGACCAGCTCAGCGCTGAGCCCTCCGAACAGGGGAGTTGAAGAGGCACAGGGCTGGGGGAGCCCGACTGCTGCCGCCCGCTCCCCATCCCCTCCTTCACGCCCCCAGTTTGGGGCATTTTCCACCTGTGCATCCGGATAAATACAAAGGGTGGGAGCGGGTGGCCCTGGTGCCAGCAGGGAGGCAGGATGCGGGGGGACACAGCCAGTGCACTAACGGGGTTTTTCATCCCTGTTCTCATGTCCTAAAGCCCACATGGATCCATCCTTACAGCTGCCACCGTCCAGGGAGGAAAAAAAGAGAAAATTCCAAAGGGAGAACAAGCCAGGAAAGCATCTCTTCGTCCAATTTGGAGGGGATGTGGCAGGTCACCCCCAAGAGCCACCCGCTCGCGGAGGTCCCCTGGCCCGGCACGGCTGCCACAGGGAAATGAAGTCGCAAAGGTTATTGTTTTAGTGTTTGACTGAGCATAAAAACCCTGCTCCGAAAGCAAAAAAAGGGAAAAAGGGGACAGGGCAAGGGCAGGAGGAGGAGAGGGACGAGGAGGCACGGCACCATGGCCCCAGAAACACGGGGTGGGGTGGTGCACTCACTGCGCACTAACACACATCTCCATTTCCAAAGAGTTTCCGGGGAAAATAAATGCAAAGTCTGTTATAAAAGTTTCTCTGCGTGCGCGAGGAAGAGTGAGCGTGCCTGACGACGGTATAGAGATGTCATTATTTTCATGCATCTGCCTTACCCAATTTTATTTAGTTGCTTTCTGCACCATTTCATGCTCATTCTGCTGCTGAGCTAGACAATTGCTTTATAACTCTAGGGTGCAATTTCACCGTCTGTGAGCCACACGCACGCACGCGGGGTCTGCGTGGGGATGGAGCGGGGAGCTGCACCTCCCTCCCTCGCCACCCCGGCCTTGGGGAGCTTGCCTTGAGATGGGTTTTCTTAATAAATAAATAAATTATAACAAAAAAGAAAAAAAAAAAAAAAAAAGAGAGAGAAAATTAAATTAAAATGCTAAGCCACCATCTCTAATGTATTATAATTCAAGGAGCACACGGGGAGGGGAGAGGAGAGGGGGGAGCAGACCTAGAAAGCAGACCCCCACATTAGGAAGGAGGAGGATGAACGGGAGGACAATTTGCTCTCTCTGACGCCCAGCGAACGCGGAGAGCTGGAGCCCGGCGGGCTGCAGGGCAGGAGCACCACAAATCACGCCGGATTTGGCTTTTTTTTATGATCCATTCAAAGTCACACTTTGAACAAGCGCGGGTCAAAAAAGGGGGGGCTGGCCGTGCCGGGGTGGCGTTTCCAACTTGCTCAAGTTGCCCCGTCCCTTGCAAGGGCCCCCCAACTTTTACCCCACACCCTTGGCTCCCCACTAAGCCCACCCCCCCAAAGGCTGCAGCAGCCCCACAGATGTGGGGCAGGGCAGTGTTAGGGTGTTGGGGGGGAGCTCCAGAAGCAGCCCCCACAGCGATGCAAAGCAACACGGGGTCACTCATCTCCCCGGCACGGCACGGGCGAGCAGCCCCAGCACAACTGGCCACCGATACGCCGTTATCTGCCACCGGCCGGGTCCTGCTCGCTGGCCTTAGTGGCCACAGCTCTTCCACACTGGGCAGAGCCCACAGCTTCCCCAGCCTGATAAAGCCACTCATCTGACAAAAACGGGGCAGCAAAAAGAGGAGGCGGGGGCAGAAGGGTTGCCCAGCACCGTCTGGCCAAGATGGCAAGTGGGGAAAGAGGGTTTCTCCTTTTTTTTTTTTCCAAGAGCCACCACCAGCACGTGGGTCCTTGGGGAGAAGCTGCTGCTCCCCGGGGAAGCCAGGGGAGCTGGCAAGATGCTCTCACCCATCCCTGGCCCCACCAGGAGCAGCCAAAACAGCTTCCCCGGCTCGATGTAACGCCGCCGGGTCTGGTCCTGCCTCTCCCTGACCCCGCTGCTCCTCTCTACGCCCCTTCGTGCCTCTGCCATCGCTCACCATCTCACCCGCTGGGCACCAAGCCTCCTCCGTGGCATCCCCTGCCAGCCCCGTCTCCCCGCCTCGTCACCTCCGCATCTCGGCTGGAAGCGCATCCCCCTCTCCCGCGCTTCTCCTTCCCCTCTTGCTTCACCCCTGCCATTGCCTCACTCCTCGCGACTCCGTAATGGGCACGTAGGAGACGGGGCTGCCCACAGCAAAATTGTCTCGCAGCAGCCCACAGAGTTCACAGCAAAGAAGAAAAAAAAAAAATATGGAAAAAGAAAAAAAAAAA
>QJSC01007394.1:562062-672146 GCA_003697955.1 Calidris pygmaea | reverse complement strand
TTCCCCGGCTTAATAAATGATACTCAGCCTCCTAAGAACGCGTATTAGTGACTTGATGGACCACAGCCACTCCGCTATGCACGGAGCATATTAAACATCATATCGACCCTCGCTCGGGATGGCCCCAAACAGGTTCAACCCATGGCTGCCGCTGCTCACGGGCAGTGGGGAGCGATGGGGGGTGACGCAGGGAGGCTGAGATGACAGTGGGGACAACTGCTGGGGGACAATCTCCTGGCACGAGTGACTCCCAACGCAGAGGCAAGCTCTCCTGCAGCAAGCGGGGTCGGGGGAAATCGGGGGGTAGGTGGGAGAGGCAGGGGACCCGTCCCCATCCACACACGCGGGTGCGTGGCATCGTCTCGCTGTGTGGCGGATCCAGCCGTGGAGCTCTTCCGAGCCTCTTATCGGCCATCATTTATTCTTTAATTGGCAAAGCCTCTTATGTCATAAATATTAGCAGTCTAGCACCTCCTCCTATAAAAACAAAGCCTCTTATCTACCTTTCATTGCCATATCCCTGTCTATCACCTGCGTGCACTTATTGGTCTATCTCATACCTGTCACTGTAGTATCCAAAGCCACGCAGGAGAGGCCCTGGAAAGGCCCTAAGACCTGATTTCTCTTACTTACAACTCTTGCCTGCTCTTCTGTTTGTCTGCCAGGAAGAGACCCTGCCTTTCCTTCTGGGCAGACCCACACGTGGGCAGTAAGATGAGGGGCACACAGCTGGCAACCCCACAGGAGCCTGGTGCGGACCCCCCGCCTCTTCCCCAGCATCGAAATTCATCAGTTTTAATTATAAGCAAAAAAACCCAAACCACCAAGAGGACCCATCTTGCGTCAGGCAAGCGGCTGCAAACTGACACTCACGCGGAACTGCAGAAGTTAAAACAAAATAAAACATCTTGGATCCTTTTTATCCTCTGCTCCTGTAATTTCAGCATGTCCAAACAGATTTTGGTGTGTGTTTATAACTGGTAACTTCATTTGCTCCCGGGCTGGGACCTTAAATGCCAAGTTTCATCTCCAAGTCAGTTTTTATGGCTGAGTTGCATTAACTCCTGGGAGAAAAGGGAAAAAAGGAAATACATGAGGATATAAAAGAAAGTTGGGGGTTGTTAAAAAAAGCAGGTCCAAAGCCTCTAAGAGGGGGTCAGTGGAGCAAAAATCATAGATCTCCGGGATACCTGCATACAAACCCCAGGAGCAAAAAGGTAGAAATCAGTTCCCTGATGCACAAACTAAAGCTCCTTGTGGTGTCTGATGGGGGAAAACATGTCGGGGGGCAACGCTCCCCCGTGCCTCACCTGAACCACACAAACGCCGTTTGAGTCCCGGTGCTGGAACAGCCCAAGGTGAGTGTGGGCCTTTGTGGCTTTGAGCATGTCCGTGGTGACCAGGGAGCCCACCTGCCGGTGTAAATGACTTTACCCCACCACTGAGCACTGGGGAGAACTGGCCCCAAACCTCAGGACCCCAAAGCACGCTTAGGTTGACAGCTGCAGCAGATATCGGGGTTATTAGACCCATGGCTGAAAATCCACCTTTGTAGACTCAAACACATGAAATTACCATAACTAGGACATTTCACGCTCCTCTCCCATCAAGCTGTTTAGAGCAAATTAAATTTCTCCCTAACCAGCCTGTAACAGTTCGTGTTAGATGTGGATCTAAATGTTAATTGCAGTGACAATAACAGGTCTGATCCTGCAGTCCTTATTTGGGTAAAACCTCCCACAGAAGCCAAAGGAATTTTGCCCCAGAGAAGACAGCTGGATGCAGTCCCACATTTCCAGTCTCTTGAAGATGCCAGAAGGTAGCAAGGATATTTCTGTGATGTTACAAACCTCCTCTTTCCCTCCCCCTTGTCCCCCTCCCTCCCACCTCCCCTCAATTCTTTAATGCACTATTAATTTAATAAGCTCTACCGGGCTGCCTAATGCTGTGCTCAACTTCAGCTTTGCACTTCCCAGCTAAGGACTTAAATCATCATGGGGGGTGGTGGGGGGGGGGGGGGACACACATTAAGATAATTTTTGCAGGTCACTGGCTTGTACATCTGCTCGGCGCAGGGACGCTTGAAGGTCCTGCGCTGTCTGGGAGAGCTGTCTTGTGAGACTCTGGGCTGCTCTTGTTCTCTCTGCCCTTGGGTGATGCAAATACCCTTTAGCCTGGGATCCTACAGATGATTTGGGGTCTGCCTGTCCTTATTTCAACAGTTTTCAAGCCCATCACACAATTCTGACCAAATTTGACAAAGAGAGAGATAGATGCAATGTTCATTCACGGACCAAAGTCAGGTAGGCAAAGGTTTCTCCCTCCATCCCCACACTCCCACTCTGTTGCCTCCACGTGAGCTCAAAGTATTTGGGGCAAAGGGATCTAGGTGTGTGTGGGCAGCAGCAGGAGGTGGGCAGGGAGTTGTTTTGGGGGGCTGAGACCTGAGACCTGCATTCAGGACTGGGCACCTGGGCCCACTAAGGGGATTTGGAAATCAGAGCTTTTGGGGTTTTTTTTGGTTTTGTTTTTTTGTTTTTTAAATGATTCCAGCTTATCTTGTCCATAACCCAAAATTATCTGATGGGACAAAAACAAAACCTGCTGTGCTTCTCCTACTCTTTCATGCCCTCCTGCACAGTTAGGAAAAAAAAACCACATCTATTTCCCTCTCTGGCTGTATTTTATTACAGATTAAAGAAAGAATAAATACAAAGTCTGAGTGAGAAAGAACAGGAGAAGCTCACGGGCCACGTCTGGGCTCCATCTCCCCCAGCACAGCGAGGGATAAGGCTGCAAGGGGTGGCCAGAGCCACCCTGATGTGATGGTTGTAGCCATTGGCCTGGGGCTCGTGGCCATAGAACCCCTCCCCAAGAAGGCTGTGTATGACTTGGGCAGTCGGGTTGCATGTGAGCTGAAACCCAAATGCAGATGGAGAAAGACACCTTCCACTCATGCACACACTTTGTGGGACTTTGCCAGCCTTGTCCTCAACTGCAGCGACCTGTTCCCCACAAAATCACTGCAGGTTCCAGGACCTTGAACTCTGTGGATGCCGTAGGACCAGAATCTGTGTTACCTGTCTCCCCCAGGAGACTTAGAGGCTTCTGAACTGTCCATGCACTGTGGAACTTTCTGCCTGGGGAATCTGGACTGTAGGTCTTCGGGACAAGGACCTACCTCTTGTCCTTAGGGGCGAGAGGAGCTCACAAGGTGCTTTTCTTCCCAGTCTCACCCAGGAGATTGCAGCTAAGAGACACAGCAGGACTTTGGGGGACAGGTCAGAGGCCCCGGAGTCTGAAAGCAGAGGTAGTCCCCAAGCACACACAACAGCAAAGTCCTGCCAGGACCTCTCAGCATCCGTCAGACACATCCAAACCATTCTTGCAAACCCAAACGGCTGCGGAGGGTGGGTCCCCGCTCCTCAGAGAGGCATTACACACGCAAACCAGCAAAAGCTCTAAAGGATGAGACATTTCTCTGAGTGCTGGGGATTCAAACTGCTTTGTTTTTTTCCCAGCAGCATTTAACAGGCTGATGATGTTTGTTTATGAAGTGAAATGCACATGATTTATTTGATCTGCTGGAGCTGGAGAGCCACGTTCCCACGCTGAGGATCGGTGGAGACGCTGCATTCTCCCCTCTTTTGGAGGCTGCTCAGATAAAATAACGTATTGCACAGTCAGAAGTACTGGCCTGCACTTTCAGCTGCTTCAGAACTGGACATTAAATGCTTATTAGAGACCTCCCAACTTCCAAGCCATCAAGTTGCATTTGTTCTTGTCTGTCTCTGCATATGGAGCAAGCCTTAATAAAGCGTACTAGCAGTTAAAACAGGTCTGGGGAAGAGGTCTCAGGGCACCCGGGCTCTTGTCTGGATCTTGAATAATCCTAGGGGAGGTTTCTTCCTCTCTTGGGCTTTGCTGGTGGATTGGGTTTAACGTGTCTCACCTGGTTTGCAGGGACAGTGGTTTAATTAACTGCTTTGCAAGAAGTCTCTGTAAATGGAAAGTCTAGTTCTGCCTTGTATAACACCTGGAGATCTCTTTATTTCATCTCATCACCCAGACTAGGGCTTGACTGCCAAGGAAGCCGGCAAAGAACGCGGTAACGGATGGAAGATGAAACTCAGTCCGTGAACTATGAGATTTACAGCTCTTTGGGGGAAGCACCACAGAGCATCACCCATCCAGCAAGTGGGACACCAGCCAAGTCCTCACCTGATGCGAGCCAGCAGCCCACTGACCCTGTTAGAGCCCGGGCACCAGCTGAAGCTCATCCTACCCTGCTGCAGAGGGCTTTGTGCCTCAACTGCTGCTGGGAAGCCACCTGATTTACACCAGAGCCTGAGGATGCGACCCAGTCACTCCACAGAGCCTCCTCTGCCAGGCTTCTCCCAGGCCCTGCATACAAAACACTTTGCAAATGAAGTGTGAAGATAATATGCTTTATCATAGGCATTTATTACTGATGATTGTTGTATAAATCTCCCTCCATTCACATACATATACATAAGGTGTATATAAATATGCAGTATCCGGCAGTACCCAGAGCCTTTTTGACGATGTCAATGTAGCCCCCATAAAGATAGTGGGAAATGATTCATAATATTTATATGACAGACATGATATGAACTGTAATAGCCTGTTGGGATCGAGAATATCCATAGGTCTCTGTCAGCCGCAAATGTGATTTAAATATTATATATGTGGCAACTGTAGCATTAGTAATATGATAGCTGTTATTGATAGTGGTCATAAAATGCAGTAGTTTTGCACTGAAGAATGTGAAAAATAATCTAGTGGTTTTCCTAATGGTCTTCCCAGCAACGCACTGAAAGGAAGTGTACTTTCAATGCCTCCTTTTTTCAATGCCTTCCTCCTCTCCTCCCCCACCCCAAATTACCATCCAGTTCTATCGGATTACTGCCAGGACCATATTTTATTCTGCTGATGTCAGGTTGTGGCATCTCATCCTGCCGGGGCTGTCTGGGGGCTGGGGGAAGGCTGGGGAGGGCGAGGGGTCCCCGCAGAGCCCCGGGGAGGCTGCTCAGGGGCTGCGTGTGCCCGTCCTTTCTCTGACTGTACAGAGCAGGAGGGCAAGGAGCAGCAGGAGAGGGGGCTCAGAGGAGAAGCTGGTGCCACGCCGGGTGTGAAGGTGAGATCTTTATCCAGACTGGGCAAGACTGGTCCCTCCTCTGCAATGGCAAAGGGTACTCAGCAGGCATAAATCAGCAGAGCCCTATAAAAACAATACAGCTACACTGATTTGTGCTTGCCAGGCTTCCCAAGAAGGGCTCTGGCACCCAGAAGTGGGAGTTGGGGCACCTGGATCCTCTTCCCTCCGCTGGCTTTCTGTACCCAAAGCCTGTCCCAACCAGGGGGTCTTCTGGAGGAGCACAGCATCACTCCCTTCCCTGCACCAGTTCACAATAGGGGAAGGATGGCTGGAGGTAGATGCATCTTTGACCCACCAGCAAGGGCCTACATAGGCTAGAGCACAGAAAAGCTGGGAGAGCTGTAGGGGACCCCAATGACCCCAAGTGCTTTGCTGTTTGGCCGTTAGACGCCTCCACAAAAGGCTCCTCAGGGCACAGCACAGAGGGTGGTGGGAGCTGAGGGACCCTTGTCCACAAAACCAGACCCGTATCTGAGCAAAGACTACATCCTTCCACCACTCCCAAAGAAGCAAAGGTCCCCTCCCCTCCTGGCTGCCAGCTTGCCTTCGTTTCCCCCTGTCTCTGCCCCAACTTTTTCCAAGAACAAACAAGAGGGGAAAAAACCAGTCCTGAGTAGTGTGCTCTGGGCAATCCTGCTTTGGCAGGGGAGTTGGACTAGATGATCTCTAGAAGGTCCCTTCCAACTCTGACAATTGTAGGATTCTGTGAAATCAGTGGCTGGCACAGTCATTAATTACAACAGTCCCTGCTTCTCCTCCGTTAGCAGAACCAAGTGAGGATGAAACTTGCCTGGGTGGAGAGCCAGGATGCGGCAGGATCCCTGGGATGTGGCATTCCCGGTGTCACTCAGTGGGGTCCGTGGGGAATCCAGGAGCCTGGATCACACCCAGCAGCGATGCCTGATGTTGATCCAGCATCACTGCCCTGCAGCTGGGGGTGATGCTTTTAAGGGCAGCCATCTAACGGGGACCAGGTGCTGCCCAAAGCTCTGAGGAATTAACGGGGGGATGCGGTGGCTGCTGGTGTGGAGGGACAGGGAGCAGCCCCAGAGGTGGGTATCGGGATGCTGCTTCCATTCTTTCACATCACAGAGAATAAATCAAGGAAATGATATACGCTCCAAACAAACCAGACCGCAAGGCAAAGCATTGATCAGCTCCCTCGTGTGTAGCCTTAAAAAATAAATTAATTAGAGTTAACGTTAGCGGGTCTTTGCGGAGGAGACCCGCTCGTGCTCCCATCTCCGGCACTGATGAGGGCTCTGCGCGCTAACGAGGGGGAAAGGCCGTGCCGCAGGCTGCCCTGTCACACCGCTGTCTGCAGGGATTTCATTCCCCAGGATTACATTTTAATATTTTAAAGCAAACAGGATGCACACATTTCAATTTAATCCAAAGCACCAGGCAGAACCGGGCCCGGGGAAGAGAGAAGCAGTTTGTGCACAAACTGAGGAGAAGAAACCGGAGCGAGGAGGGGGTGCGGATGGATTTTCCCCAAAAAAAGTAGAGAGGAACGAGGGCTCAACCCGTCACCAATGCCAGAGCCACGTGTCCTCGCCTCCCCTCCCAGCTGATCTCCCCTCATGCATTTGTAACTTCGCCAATACAGTACATTTTTTGAAAGAAAGCAAAAGTATATTCGGAAGTAAGGGCTCTAGGTGTAATTTAATGACACTATTTTCCATCGTTTGCATTGCGAGGGACCTGATCTTCCTCTTCCTCACCCCAACGAGAGCCAGGCATTGCTCCAGGTTAAACCATAGGCCTATTTCTGCCGTCGTTTACACGAACGTAAATCAGGAATTTACTCGGTTGAAATAAGTGGAACTGCACCAGTGTAAAACCAGTGTGAGATCAGAGTTACAGTGCTATAAAAGCAGTGTGAGATGAGAATCANATGACCCCAAGTGCTTTGCTGTTTGGCCGTTAGACGCCTCCACAAAAGGCTCCTCAGGGCACAGCACAGAGGGTGGTGGGAGCTGAGGGACCCTTGTCCACAAAACCAGACCCACATCTGAGCAAAGACTACATCCTTCCATCACTCCCAAAGAAGCAAAGGTCCCCTCCCCTCCTGGCTGCCAGCTTGCCTTCGTTTCCCCCTGTCTCTGCCCCAACTTTTTCCAAGAACAAACAAGAGGGGAAAAAACCAGTCCTGAGTAATGTGCTCTGGGCAATCCTGCTTTGGCAGGGGAGTTGGACTAGATGATCTCTAGAAGGTCCCTTCCAACTCTGACAATTGTAGGATTCTGTGAAATCAGTGGCTGGCACAGTCATTAATTACAACAGTCCCTGCTTCTCCTCCGTTAGCAGAACCAAGTGAGGATGAAACTTGCCTGGGTGGAGAGCCAGGATGCGGCAGGATCCCTGGGATGTGGCATTCCCGGTGTCACTCAGTGGGGTCCGTGGGGAATCCAGGAGCCTGGATCACACCCAGCAGCGATGCCTGATGTCGATCCAGCATCACTGCCCTGCAGCTGGGGGCGATGCTTTTAAGGGCAGCCATCTAACGGGGACCAGGTGCTGCCCAAAGCTCTGAGGAATTAACGGGGGATGCGGTGGCTGCTGGTGTGGAGGGACAGGGAGCAGCCCCAGAGGTGGGTATCGGGATGCTGCTTCCATTCTTTCACATCACAGAGAATAAATCAAGGAAATGATATACGCTCCAAACAAACCAGACCGCAAGGCAAAGCATTGATCAGCTCCCTCGTGTGTAGCCTTAAAAAATAAATTAATTAGAGTTAACGTTAGCGGGTCTTTGCGGAGGAGACCCGCTCGTGCTCCCATCTCCGGCACTGATGAGGGCTCTGCGCGCTAACGAGGGGGAAAGGCCGTGCCGCAGGCTGCCCTGTCACACCGCTGTCTGCAGGGGTTTCATTCCCCAGGATTACATTTTAATATTTTAAAGCAAACAGGATGCACACATTTCAATTTAATCCAAAGCACCAGGCAGAACCGGGCCCGGGGAAGAGAGAAGCAGTTTGTGCACAAACTGAGGAGAAGAAACCGGAGTGAGGAGGGGGTGCGGATGGATTTTCCCCAAAAAAAGTAGAGAGGAACGAGGGCTCAACCCGTCACCAATGCCAGAGCCACGTGTCCTTGCCTCCCCTCCCAGCTGATCTCCCCTCATGCATTTGTAACTTCGCCAATACAGTACATTTTTTGAAAGAAAGCAAAAGTATATTCGGAAGTAAGGGCTCTAGGTGTAATTTAATGACACTATTTTCCATCGTTTGCATTGTGAGGGACCTGATCTTCCTCTTCCTCACCCCAACGAGAGCCAGGCATTGCTCCAGGTTAAACCATAGGCCTATTTCTGCCGTCGTTTACACGAACGTAAATCAGGAATTTACTCGGTTGAAATAAGTGGAACTGCACCAGTGTAAAACCAGTGTGAGATCAGAGTTACAGTGCTATAAAAGCAGTGTGAGATGAGAATCANGAGGGACCTGATCTTCCTCTTCCTCACCCCAACGAGAGCCAGGCATTGCTCCAGGTTAAACCATAGGCCTATTTCTGCCGTCGTTTACACGAACGTAAATCAGGAATTTACTCGGTTGAAATAAGTGGAACTGCACCAGTGTAAAACCAGTGTGAGATCAGAGTTACAGTGCTATAAAAGCAGTGTGAGATGAGAATCAGCCTCAGTATATCACGGCGATGGTTTGAGGAAAGCCTAGGGAAATTAGTAATACTGAAATTGGGGGGAAAAAAAAAAAAAAAAAAAAAGGCATGTGATTTCCTGATGATTTGGAAAATCAAATCCTCAAGGCCAGCACTCATATTCCTTCCTCCCACTGAGATGCCTGTACTGGTGAGCACTTCTGCCAGAATGGTGTTCCTGTGTTATTTCTCTTCTGGGTGAAGCAGCTGTGAGATGCTCTGTATGAAGATGCCGTATAAAAATAAATTGAATTGAATTAGGGAAACAACTAAAGTAATTTCTTCTCTGTCCTCACATTAATCCATTTAGCTGATTCTTTGGATGCTCCAAAGGGGATTTGCATTACTATCCTGTCAGCATCCACAGGCCCTTCCTCTCCTTTCAAATGAGCCTCGGCACCTCCTAATTCCATGTCTTTTTATTATTCTCCCCGCTCCGTCCCCCCTGCTTGGAGACTTCAAGGAGATTTTTAGGGGGCGATTGGCTTCCCTGGCAGGTTGGATTAAGCTGCGATTCGCTCCCAATTGCAACGAGCGGCAACATTTTAATGAGATTCTTTTTATTTTTTTTTTTGGGGGGGACGTGAATTAAGGGAAGGGAAAACAAATACCGTCTTGCAAATGAAATAACGATGCGTTAAGGCCTGAAATATAATGAGAAGCATATCAGTGGCAATTTGGGTTGTTAATGGAGCCTGTGCATTGATATGCGGTGGCAAGCGCCCTCGGAGGCAGTCGCAGCAGTTCTGGCATCAGGGACCCAGCGGAGGCTGGGACAATGTCCCCATCCAGTGTGGATTTCTACTGCCCTTAAAATTATACGTTGCGTTTCCAAGAGGATGAATTCCAGAAAGTCCCAGGGCCCGGGCTGTAAGTAGGTCAGGCGAGATGTTCATCGCCACGGTCTCATATGGCCTCGCAGTCCCTGTGCCCTGCGGTGAGGATGCAGAGCAAGCAGTAAATAGCACACGGCCGGGGGGCAAAGGCTCCATCCCCCTGCCAGGCTCGACGGAGGGGACCTGACGTGGAAACGGCGGCGGAGACACGGTGCTGAGACGCCCCAGGGCTCCTGCCCGTGGTGTCCCAGATACCGATGTCCTCCTCATCCTGGTGGAGGGACATTTGGGGAGCTGCTCTGCTCCATCCCTGCTTCTACTCCCACCGAGTCTCTCAAGGTACACTCATGTATTTCCATAAGTAAGCAGGGGAGCTGCCTTTGGAAAGTCTGCCCTGCATTATCCCAGGAAAATCACCATCACTGCCACAAGGCATAAGGAATCCACCCCTTGATGATGGTGATAAGCCCTGCTCATCTTGGCTCGGGGACAGCGCTGCAGCACCAGCCGCACTTCACATCAGCCAGAGGGAGAGGCTGGGGGCACTGCTGATGTTTATCCCTCTCCTATGTTTGTAAAAAAACCAGAATTTGTCATGAAAAGGTGGGAAACCCCAGAGTCACACTCAAACTGGGATAATTCCCAAGGCAGGAGGTCCTGTCCTGCCTGGCTCAGCGCAAGGGATTGAACTTGTCTCTGTCCCACCGCCCTGAGCCCTGATCGCTGTGCACTTCGCCTTCTCCTCCTCCTCCTCCTCCTCCTTGGGAGCCCAGGAGGGTTCTTCTGCTGATGCTTCGATTTCAGCTCACTGGAGTTTCCCTGCAGAAAAGAAATTCCACCAGAAAAATTCCCCGTTGGCTCCGCCGCACGCGCAGAAGGTGCGGACATGGGGGGGGGGGTTGCGGTTGCGCGGTCCCTGCGATGGCCAGGGATGCTGCGAGCGGGTCCAGCAGCACGAGCCCCGATGCCGCTGCTCGCCCTCATCCTGCCTGCACAGCCCTGAAGGTGCCAAATTTTGCTTTGGACGAGCGATGCCCGTCCCTTTCGCGGCACTCGTGCCTCCCCCTCTGGGCAGCGGGGTTTCCGGGATGCGGCCGGGGTTTGGGATCACCAGCTGCTGACGCTGCACGTTTCCACCAGAGAGACACATTGCACGGATTTCCAGTGTAAATCGTGAGACAATCCAACATAAACATTTCGAAAGAGCTGGCAGAAGGGGGGAACGAAGAGAAGCGTTGCCGGGGAGTCGGGGGGGGGACAGATCCTGCTGCCATTCACGCGATGGGAAATCGGACGTCACTTCCCAGCCTGAGGTGACCTTGGCTGATTCCCCCAGATTTACTCGGCTTTTTCAGCAGCGTTGCTGAGAGCAGGATGCGACCCCTGAGGTCTTGCTTAGCGAGCAAGGCTGGGATTTCAAGACAGTCTTTTCCCAAAATGCCTTGAAATCTCTTGGTTTCCTCCCCCAGCCCCTTGTGCTGACCCAGGGGACCCACGGGGGTTTGTCCCCCCCTCCCTGGCACAGCTCTGCTCTGCAAACCTGACAGATCCAAGCTCAGGCAGGTAACGTCTTCCCTTGGCTCTTTGAGAACATCTGGGTTTGATGCTGCGTAAAGCAGTTTTCAATCCCTCTCTTGTGGGTGCCACAGAAACAGAGTTTCTGGTCCACCATGCTCTAGGAAATATTACCATCCTAAAGAAATTAGAAAAATAAAACCCCAGAGGTAACACCATCCATTCAGGTCCTCCCTGCCTGGTGGAACAGGAGTCCTCTACTTCTAGGACCCAAATCAACAACGACCAAGGGAGATCTGCTCGGTCCTTCCTTCTACTGCTGAAGTTTTGCAGTTGTGACAGAGAACATGGTAAGGCAATAACCAGGACAGCTTTATTTCCCTTGACCACTTTTTCTCAAGGATCAATAGTTCCAGGGGTTTTTTGCCAGACAAACCCTGGTTCAGTGTATCTTGGCTTTGAACATATCACTCAAGGTTGAAGACTGGCTCAGGTGAGCGTCTCAGCAGGCAGTGAATTTGAAGCTGGTTTAGATGTGGTTCTAGGCTTTGTATAGCTCCCAAGTGGCTTTGATTTAAAAATTAATTTTGGCATTCCCAGTGTGTGATCATTCCCTTAATGAGGCCTAAATACCTTTGCTGCCCAGAAAGTGAGACCCAGCAGGGTGCCGGTCCCAGGGTGCTGGTCCTGGGGGGCTCCTGGGTAGCCACAAATGCCCAGCTCTGGGAAGGGATCCATCCTCCAACACCACCAAATGTGCTGCCTTTGGCCAGAGACCAGCTCAGTTCTCCTGGCCAGGCTGCTCCCCTTGTTGTTCTCCCTAATTCTACGCAGATCTGTGCCTGTCACTCGATTTTATCCCTTATTGCTCAAGTTTTTCCATTGAGTGCTGCAGCTTCAGCAGGGAAATGGCAGAAACCATCAAAACCTGGGGAGAAAAAGAAGAGGAAAAAGGTGGGGAAACCTACTTGTGTGCAGAGCAAGCCCCACGTGCGTGATGGGCTGTCCCTGTCCCTGTCCCTGTCCCTGTCCCTGTCCCTGCCAGACCTCCCACCGGGGGCAGTTGGCAGAGCTGGGGAGCACCTAATTACGCCAGCGGGGTACCTGGCCTGTTAATTCCGCCGCTCCACAAAGTCAACCTGTGTTCATTTAGACCTGCTTAGTCTTCACTCCTGATGATGCTTTTTAATAACCCGCCGATGGGCGAGCAGCGGTGCCGTGTACGTGGCCAAGGCAGGGTAAGCGGAGGTGCTGGGTTTGCCGCGGAAGCGAAACAACAAAATAAAACATGATTACGAATAATAACAGTGTTTGTGAGGTGCAGTACGTAAGAGCTCGGTGTCGGGATTGTTGCTTCATTACAGAGCTCTCTCCTGCTAAATCTTTTCTGATATTAAAGCTGGCTCGATAGGGTCCTGATCCCTGGTTGAAACATCAATATTACTAATAAATAGAAATAACAAGTGAGGTAAAGGGCCAGACCAGCATGACCTGCTTTATGAATTAATGTAGTGAAAACTGGCCATTTTCCTACAGCCTTTATATACTTCAGGCACACATACGAACTTCATCCACATTTATTGGACATCGGTGCACTGAAATAAAGCTGGAGCGACGCTCTAACCTAATTACCGACTTGCTACGGTGTGCCAGGGAAAAAAGTAGGGAAGGCTCATTGCATCCACCCCTGTGGCTTTCAGAAACGCTCGCCATTTCTCTCACCGGGCGGATGAAATCATCTCTTCCAGCCAGGCTTTTTCTCGGCGTGGATCCCCTCCCGGCCCCGGAGCCAAGAGCAGAGCAAGGAATTTTCCACGGGTGCCGAAGCTCCCCATTTGCGGGGATTTTAGCTGGAATTTGCAGCGATGGCAGGGTGTTGGGGCAGGGGTGGAGCCGGGGCATCGGGGGGGGGGGGGTGACTGTCAACGGGAGATGGGCAATCTGACCCCTCTCCCCCTGAGCCTGAGCATATTCCCCGTGCATATAAGTGCATGTGCTTGTGGCTATATATATTCCTATATCTCTGTCTATATATATACACATGCGTGCATACGTGGAGAGAGAGATCATGTGCATTTCTCTCTTCAGCTGTAACTCTGCCCTGTGATTTTTGCATCCCGGGTGATTATTATCGGGAGGTGTGAAGCAGACGTGACTGTGCTTTGCCATGCGATATGATCCTATCGTCACAGTAATGTTATATCCAGGCACGGAGGGACGGATCCGGCTCCCGGGAACGCCGACCTGCCGGATCGGCTGCCGGCGATGCCGCGGCGGCTTTACACCGCCGTAACAGCAAGCGGGGTCCGGCCCTTCCTCCCAGACAGAGACACCGCGTTGCGTCCATAATTTATAAGCTATTCAAAATTTATCGCCGAGAACAAACTCTGACTACAGAAGGGTTTTAAATCCTTGTTAAGTATTAAAGTGGAAATAACCGTGCTAACGCCGTGCTGGCGGGCGGCGGGGATGGGGCAGCATCCTCCTTGCCCACCCTCCGACCCAGCCTGGCCCTCCCCCAGCAGCAAACACTTATTATTATTTGTTTATCTCCTTTTTTTCTCCCCTTTTCCTCCTTCTGTCCCCCCTCCCTGGCTGCCGTTTCTCCAGCCACAGGAGCCCCCAGGTCAGGGGCAGGTCGGGGGCTGGCTGTGCCCCCCCACACACCATCCCCAGCCCCCTCTCTGGGGGGGACCCTTGGCTTTGCCGTGGGGGGCCCAGCCCGTGCCAGCGATGGGCTGACAGAGCCATACAACGGCTTGTCACCCCGCCGGTGACAAATCGGCCTCGGCTGACAAGAACGGATGGAGGCACATCCCGGGCTGATGCCGGGGGTGAGAGCGGGGCCGGATCGGGTCCCCGGGGGGGTGGGATGTGGCAGAGGTATTGGTGGTGGCACCGGGAAGGATGGCGAGGTGGGACTCAGGTGGCCGAACCAGGGCAGCCCTGAGCGTTTGGGGGTCTGGGCTGGGGCAAATTTAATAAGTCTTAGGGCGGCCTCCTCCCAGAGCTTGGCTTAATGGGATGCCAGAGACGACAGGGTTGCCTCGATCTGCTCATTCCCTGGGCCTGGGGAACCATCCATCTTGCTCTAACCCTATTTTAAAAAAATATAAAAGGAAAGAAAAGGAGGGGGTGGGGGAGAAAGAAAAATGATAAATCTGTTCAGGGCTTTTGTTTGCCTGCGATTCCTGTAAAGGACAAAAAAATGAAATAAAAGCCAGGCCCATTTTTTCCCCGCTTGGTGTTGCCATGGGATAGAAAGCCCTCCGTTCTCAAGAGTGCAGTGCCTTTGGGGAGGGAAAAGACCAAAAAAAAAGAAAAACCCTCATTAACGTTATGAGTTGCATCTGTTCCCTGGGTCTGGGTCACTTCCAGCCCGCCAGCTCTCCCGTCGCCTGCCTCCCCCACCCCCGCACATTCCCATTGCTAATTTATTTGGATATCCGTGCCCTCAGAAATCAAAGGGGAGATCCGTGCTCCCCGCGCGGGCTGCGAGACAATGCCCGCTGTGCCGAGAGCATCCCGGCTCTGAGAGCATCCCGGCTCCAAGAGCATCCCAGCTCTCGGCTGGGCACGGGAGGCAGAGGGCCAGAGAAAGGGGCTGGGAGCAGGACGCCTACGCATCCCTCCGGAAAACAGAAATAATAATCCTGGGCCGCCCCTGCAAGAGGCAGGAGAGGCAATTCATGCTTGGATAATGCCGTGGGCAGGAGGGATTCGGAGCAGCGTTGCAGGATATTGATCCTCCGCCCCTTCTTCTGCTGGGACCTCTGACCTGCCAGGCCCAAGCCCTTGAGAAACCAAAGGAATAAACCTCCCTTTTCTGCTCCTGCTCCGCTCCCTGGCTCTTCCCGTGCTCAGGGAACCCATATGAGCAGGACCCAGTGCTATTCACCACATGCAGGAGGGTGGGGAGGAGTGAAAAAAAAGATCTTTGGTGTATCACACCGTCATAAAAACATATAGAGGAGAGGCTCTCCGGGACTTTGCAGAGTGGGGGAATTAGCTTGATATTTCCAACTGCGTGTGATAAGGAACGTGCCTGCAATTGCCTTTATCGGAGCTGCAAGGTAAAATACAGCAGACGGCGCAGGGCTGGGAGCCATAAAGCAAAGAGCTTTACAGTGAGAGACAATACAGCCAGAACCAGTGCGGGGAGAGGGGGATTTTCTTACCCGGCCGTGGCTCCTATCTACCCAGCTCTCATTTCCAGGCTATTTATAAACGAAGTGCTGTGAGAAGGCTGATGGCTGCGTGCAGCAAGCCCCCCCAGCACTGCCTGCATGGCTTCCTGCACCACGCTGCTAAAACGCACCCACTTCTCCGGAGATCCAGCTCCGATGGCAGAGGGGAGCAGCAGCCCCGACCACCCGGGTCCGTGGCTGCAGCAGGGATGAGCCCAGAGTGAGTTTTGGTGGGTGCAGGGAGCGACACGGGGCTGCAGAGAGGGAGGAAGGATGGAAAGCGGTGGTTTCAGCTGCCCTAAGACAGAGGTTTGGTGCCTGCTGTGCTAACAGGGTACGTGAGCCGGGCACGAAAATATGGCTGGTTTGGTGCAGGAGGCTCCAAACTGGTGCATGTCCTGAATGGGATGAGTTTCAGGGCTGTGCCATGCATTCTGTGCCAAAATATGCCGTGTTGAGCCATGCCATGCCATGCCGTGCTGTGGCATTCCGTCCCATGCTGAGCTATGCCATACCACACCGAGCCATGCCATGCTGAGCTATGCCATGCCATGCCATGCTGATCCATTCCATACCATACTGAGCCATGCCATGCCACTGAACCATTCCATACCATGCTGAGCCATGCCATGCTATGCTGATCCATTCCATACCATACTGAGCCATGCCATGCCACTGAACCATTCCATACCATGCTGAGCCATGCCATGCTATGCTGATCCATTCCATACCATACTGAGCCATGCCATGCTATGCTGAACCATTCCATACCATGCTGAACCATGACATGCTATGCTGAACGATTCCATACCATGCTGAGCCATGCCATTCCATGCTGAACCATTCCATACCATGCTGAGCCATGCCATGCTGAGCCATGCCATGCCATCCTGAGCCATTCCACGCCATTGGTGAGCAATGCCACACCATGCCAAGCCATGCCAAGCCCTGCTGTGTCAGCTGTACCATGCCACGCCAAGCCATGCCGTGCCATCCTCGTTGGGGACATGGTCACAAGCCCTGGGACAGTGGCACAGCTCAGCACAGGCTCACAACCAGGCGGAGGCATACACACAGTGCTGGTCTGAGCCTGGCATCATCAGAAGGAGACGTGGCTGTTGTTCCTGCCAGCCGAGGAGAGGACCATGCCCAAAAGGCTGCTCTGCACGCTCTGGGGATCATTGGGTAACACCAGGGCTTGCAGGTATCGGTTTGCCGGACTGTGCATAAAAGGCTTCACAGTCTTTATTATAAACACTATAAATAGGTTCGTGGTTCTTCTTTGAGTTTAAGAACAAAAGGCTGTTTCATTATCATTAAACTTGCGTTTGAGTTGCTCTGTGACCGGGTGTCTGGCTTTTTATTGCAAGCCAGGGCTTTCAAAAGCTCCTTAAATGTTAATGTCACCTTTAAAACAACAGTGGGGAGGCCTTTGATCAGCAGGGCCGGTCACTTTTTGCAGCTGAAGTAAGAACCAGCGACTGACTGATCTTGGGATTTTAATATTTCCCCCTTCCCCCTGCCGATCCCTGGCACCAGGAGAGAAGCTGGGCTTTGATCAAACCTGATTTTTTACCTATCTCAAGGACCTGCTGCTTAAAGATGATGTTCAGCGCTGTGTTTTCAATGCTTGATGTGATGGAGGAGAGCAGGGCACGGCCACCAGGGCTGGCTGGTCCTTCAAGAGTCACCCAGCCATGCTGTCCCTGCCAGGCTTTGGGGACAGGAGAGGGGCCCTTCTCCACCTTTGCCACCGTGGACCTGCAGGATTCCCCAGGAGATGTGTTTTGGGGGCCAACAGCATCACCAGCTTGTCTTTGCTGCAGATGCGTCCCTGCAATTTAGAGGCTGGGAAGGAATGGCATCATCTCCAAGTCTTTCCTTTCTCACGGCACCACCATTGCCCTTCACCAAAAACTCACAGCAAGGCCACGCACCCATCGCTCATCATCCCTCACCCATCCACTGCCCCTGTCCCCATCCCCTCCATACTCGGATGCGGGCCACCCCACCCACAGATGGCCCACAGCCACCACCACGGATGCTGCTGATCTTGCTGGGCTGGGGACAGGGTCACCCACATGGCTCTGCGAGCAGGCGGGAGCCTGACGCCGCAGGAGAGCACATTTCAGGTTGAATTAATGCCATCGGCGGCAAAGGCAGCTGGGCTGGTGCTGCTCTGGGTACAAGGATATGTTTGCAGAGATAAGTGTGAGTGTAACCTGATGACACAAGTTGCCTGCTTCCAAATGTCAGGCAAAGTTCATGCAACCCATGTGAAACGAGTTAAAATTTAACAGAAATCTGCAAAGTGTTGGGCTGTGTTGTAATTGAATCCGTGGCGTGGACGGGAAGCAGGCACAGACACATCCCAAATTTGCCTAAACCATAGTATTCCTCTTGAAAGAAAGAAAAAAAAGAAAAAGGTCGATTGGAAGGAGGCTGCTGCTAAATATGTGTGCGCCCCCTCCTTCCCCTTCTGCAAGGAGAAAGCTCTGTCTGAAAACTTCTGAGTCATCCTGCGCCGGTTTTGATGTGTCAAAACTGGTTTTAAAAAAAAAAAAATCACAGCTGAAGCAGCAGTGAGGAGAGCTCAGCCCAGGCACACGCAGACGAATGCAAAGTGCTGCAGAGCCCAACCGCATCGGGCTCCGCATCCAGAACAAGAGGCGTTGAAACCCGTACCGGAGCATTAAGAAGGAGAAAAAAAAGGCAAAAAAAAAAAAAAGCCTTTTTTGGCTTCTTGACGCTGTTGATGTGGCTTTGTGTTGTTTTTCTCTTTGCTGGCTGCTAATTCTCCCTTTGTCCTGGCATGGTGGGGTGCAAACTCCTTCAAGCTTTAGAAATGGAAAGTTGTTTTGTTGTTTTTGTGCTCCATTTCTATAGCTCCAGCAGCGAGCTCAGCCCTGAAACCCTCCCTTCCCTGGTCCTTGGGCCGAGCAGCCAGCGGCGGCCAGATGTGAGCCGAACATCCCATGGCAGCCCCGTGTGGGGTGAGACAACCTCTAGACGCCCCCAACAGCAAAGCAGCCATCCTGGTACCCTTTTTTCCTCCCTTTCCAACTTCTCCCTCCCCACATTCCCCGGGATGAATCCTGCTCGGGTCCTGCATCCCAAGCTGCCCAAGCAGCCGTGGCACAGCAAGGAGGAGGAAGCAGGAGAAAAGAGCTCGGTGCTCTGGCTCACTTGGAGTTTTTTTGTCTCTATCTCTTCCATTTAGGGAGTTTATGACGCTAAGTGATGGACGGAATGGGTTAAAAATAAGAAGTGGGTGCCCATCTTAGGCAGCCCCCTGCCCAGGCGGGCTCCACACACGGCAGCCCCACGGGTGGATGTGGGGCTTGGCTCTGGTTAATCCCTTGCTCCTCGCCAGCGGATGAAACCTCAGTGGTTTCCTTGTGATAGTAATGACCGGTGCTTCTGGCCGTCCCCCGGGGGGCAGCCGCACGGCCGGGCTCCCCGCTGGACGCGCTGGGCTTGGAGGAAAGCTGCGAGGGATGACTGAGACCCTTGTGTGCTTTTTCTTCTGCAAGGGCTTTTTCCTAAGGGAGCTAAAAACAAATTTAGCACTTAATGCTCTGAAGAGTAAACACTTAAATGCCCTATCATCTGCCCAAGTGCTTTGTTTATTATTCAGAGAAGCCAAACTGAAGCAGTTTTCCATGGAGATGTAGTACCTCCTTCAGATTAGGCTGCTTAATTAGATCCTGGTTGCAGAGCGCTCTGCTCTGGGAGAGGTGCTGATGAGGGAAAGTCAGACAATTGCTTCCAGAGGCCAAGTCCTGGCTCCAGCTGCCCCCAGGCCCCCCCGGTGCACAGGGCAGGATTTGGGAGGTGAAGCTGGACATAGGTTAGGGATGGACCTGCTGAGGCACTTCTGAGGAAAAGGATCTGGGGGTCCTGGTGGAGGGTAAACTATCCATGAGCCAGCAATGTGCCCTTGTCACCAAGAGGCCAATGGGATCCTGGGCTGCACAGGGAAGAGGGAGGTCATTCTCCCCCTCTGCTCTGCACTGGGGAGGCCACAGCTGGAATCCTGCGTCCAGTTCTGGGCTCCCCAGTTCAAGAGAGACAGGGAACTGCTGGAGAGAGTCCAGCGTAGGGCAGCAGAGATGATGGAGGGATTGGGGCATCTCCCTGATGAGGAAAGGCTGAGAGAGCTGGGACTGTTTAGCCTGGAGAAGAGAAGGCTGAGGGGAGACCTTATTAATGCTGACAAGTATCTAAAGGGTGGGTTGAAGGAGGATGGAGCCGGACTCTTTTCAGTGGTTCCCAGGGACACGACGAGGGGCAACGGGCACAAGCTGGAACATGGGAAGTTCCACTCAAATGTGAGGAAGAAAATTCTTTGGGGTGAGGGTGGCAGAGCCCTGGCAGAGGCTGCCCAGGGAGGGTGTGGAGTCCCCTTCTCTGGAGATCTTCAAGCCCCGCCTGGATGCTCCTGAGTGATGTGCTCTGGGCAACCCTGCTTTGGCAGGGGAGTTGGGCTGGATGGTCTCTAGAAGGTCCCTTCCAACTCCAACAATTCCATGATTCCGTGATCTCGAGCTCTGGTTCAAGGCTGCTGATCAGTGAGGGGGGACAAGGCCAAACCCAACACGGGCACTGGGAGCAGAGAGGAGCAACCATCCACTCCCTGCCACTCCAGGCTGTGTCCCAGATACCATTCACACCAGCTCCAAATCCCAGCAGCTACCAACCTGGCCTCCAGTAACCTCTGACAGCTTCACGTGAGCTATTTGTCCCTGGGCTTTAAGGAAAGTTGGGAGGGAAGAAGCCAGCTGAGGTACTAAGTACTGGCAAATGCCACTCTTGAACGGTGGCTGCCGTGAGCGGTGCTCCCCGAAGCATAAAAACTCCAGCCTCCCATTTATAAGCTATTAAAGCTGCTCCATCCCATAATGGACATCCTCAGGTGAAGAAGACAAACAACGGAAAAATGCTGAAAGGCAACCGCAACGCTAGACACAATAACAGGCACGGCGCAAGAAGGATATGACACGGGGAGACAAACAGGAGCAAAATTTATGTCACTGGAGATTACGAGGGCATCGTATATCAGGGATGGAGATGGGCTCTGAACGCCAGCGCGAGGGCTGGCCTAACCTTTCAGAGAAAAATCTCCCAGCAACAATAACGGCCAGGAAAAAAAAGAAAAAAAAAAAAAAAAAAAAAAAAAAAAAAAAAAAAAAAAAAAAAAAAAAAAAAAAAGTAAAAAAAAAAAAAAAAGTAAAAAAAAGCAGAGCTGTGTCCCTCGGGCAGCTGCCTGCGCTCGGGGAGAGCCGGGGAGTTTGGGAGCAAAGAGGGGGAGATGCCAAAAGCCACACAGTGGCCACGTGCCTGGTGCCTAATGCCGTAACAAAAGGTGGCTGTTAATGATAGGAGGCTAGAAAGCATTTATGCGAGGAGCTAGCAGGTACCTCGCCGTGCTGTTTGGGTCAAAATGGCACCGCTTTGGGTTTCAATGGCTAATCCTGCTGATTGGGATGGGCTTTGCCCCTCCTCAGCCCCTTCCCATCACACGCTGCCACCCCACCAGACCCCAAAGCAGCTCTTGGAGCCCAGGGCTCTGGCTGAAGGTTTGGGGAAAAGAAAGCCAAAGGCCCAGCACACCCCAAAAATCCAAGTGCTGTGGCGTGGAGGGGAATCCTGCCCTACCTGGTGAAAAGATCACAAGCAGCCGAGAACAGGTCCATCACGTTGGAGCCCCATCGTGAATGGCTTTAATAACCCCCTGTGCCCCAGCTGAAGTACTCTGCAGAGGAAGGTTTTACCGCCAGCTTATGGGATTTGGCCGTTCCTATATCAACTTTCTCGTGTTTATCCAAAAAACCTGTAAATAGTCATGAAAACTCAGGAACAGCAGAAGGGTGTTGCCCTTCGGTTGGATTTTGTGTAACGTGAGTACTTTGGACTTTGTTTAACACTAAGGCGAATTATGGGCTGTTTGTCTTCCCGCACAGAACTTTATTTTCTTGTTTTACATGACTATTTGCAAACACGCGATATCTGCTGTGCCGCAGCGTCCTCCCTGCTCAGCAGGAGTTGGAAATGGGTACGGCCACTGTCGTTTCATGTGCTGGCAAAGGGAGAAATCATAGAATCATAGAATGGTCAGAGTTGGAAGGGACCTTAAAGATCATCTAGTTCCAACCCCCTGCCCTGGGCAGGGACACCTCCCACCAGACCAGGTTGCTCCAAGCCCCATCCAGCCTGGCCTTGAACCCCTCCAGGGATGGGGCAGCCACAGCTTCTCTAAGAAATTTTTACCCGTGGTCACAAAACAAGCTTATGGCTACGCCGGGACTTGAATTTGGGAATATCTATCCAGTTTCCCATCATTTCTGGTGTCGGAAGTGCTGCTGCCAGCCTGCCCCGGGTGCCGGGGTGTGAAGCAGAGATGAAGAGCTGGCTCTTGCTCTGTGCCTGCCGGGCAGGATGAGCCCTAGCAGCAGCCCAAGATGGAAAAGGATTTAAGCATCAACCTAAAGACGGGCGACTGCTTCAGAAAGAGAGGGGTCCTGCAGGACTTGGCTGCTCGGCTCTAAGTCACTTGCAACTCCCAGCTCTCATTATTTCACTGCAAGTCAGTACGCCAGCAGTCGTACTTCAGAGTAAAAACTGCCCTACTTTCAAGTAACTAAATTCAATACGTGCTTGGGATTCCTATTGTCGTGTGTGCACGTTTCCAATCGAATGGGGCTCCTTGGGTCGGTGGGTTCCTCTCCGTTCTGAGGTTTGTGTCAGCTGAAATCGGTGTTGGTCCGTCTAGCTCCGGAGCAGTAAATTGCCCCCCCCCGCCTCAGCTGGCAGGAGCGCGGGGGCAAGATTACTTCATCGCTGGATGAACTCATCACGGGAGCGCTGCAGCCGGTTGTTAAGCGCTCCCCTTCACGGAGCGTATCTGTCACAGGCTCCGTGGGGATCGGACACCCTCAACCTCCGCATCACCAATAAAAAATGCCTTTTCTTCTCCAGCCGCACAAAGCGGCGGCTCTCCCTTCCAGCCTGGAGGCTGCCGGCAGCGGAAAAAACCCCCTTCCCTTCCTTCCCTCTCGTATGCAGAGATATTGCATTCATTCATCTCGGGGGCCGCAGTGTGCTTGCAGGCTGACAATACATTATGGTGATGTAGGTCTTCATTTCGCGCTGTCAGGGACTATAACAACTGTATCTATTACCCAGGAGGACAAACGGGGCAGTTTTCCCCCCAGCTCATCTACCCATACCCGGGTTAACCCGACCTGGGGAGGGGGGGTCCCCTGCCCCATCCCCTGCCCCTGTTCACAGGGTGCTGGGAGGAGAGGGCAGTGGCCGGTGCTCGGGGTGCTGGGACGGAGGGACAGGAGAGCCGGGAGATGGATGGCCCCGAGCTCTGCAAACACAATGAGGTAATTCCACCCAGCAGAAGCTCATCAATCCCCCGGCTCCGGCGCGGCGTCCCCACGGCTCGGCCACCGCCACGGGTTTGCCTGGGCCATAGCCCAGGTGTGTGGCTGTCACGGAGATAAAAGAGGCTTAATTAAGACCCAATAAGCTAAGTGATTTGTTATCTCGGTGCAATATATTACTCCAGCCTATCGATCCCAGAAATGCACATGTGTCCGAGAGCTGCCGACAAGGCTCCATCCCTCCCTGGTGAATACCCACCGCTGCATTCCCACCCCACACCAGCCCCAGTGCCCGCTGTGGGTGCCGGCTGGGGACAGGGACCAGCCCCTGATGTCTCCCCACTGCTGGGTGTACACGCAAAAAATATGGGGATTCGCTTCTCCCAAGGGAAGAACTCACTGAAACCTGGTGATGCTCAGCTCCGCCTAAAGCCTGGAGCCAGCCCGTCCTGGGCTGCAGCCATGGGCAGAGTGTGGAGCTGGGTGTCCCAACTCGGTGTGCTGGGACACCCCTCCTGGGATGTGGTGGCCTGGCTCTGCAGCCAGGGCTGCCTGGAGCCATCCTGTGGCCACGCACAGCTGCAGGGTCTACCAGAGCACGCCGGGTTGCCATTTGCAGGATCATGGCATCTGAAAGCTGGGAACCCCAAAATGGGACCATCCCCCTATTCGGTGTGGCACTGGCAGGTGCTCAGGAAGGTCCCCAGCCTGGGCAGGTAGGACAGAAGTTGGAGCAGGACTGGGTCTGGAAGGTGACAGTGATGGAAAAGCCAGTTTCCATAAACCAGCATGAGCTCAGCTGGTTAATGGGAAGCCCCGAGGCCATGGCATGACCCTGTCCTGGGCAGGGCTGATGGCCACCAAGATGGTGGCCGCATCCTGCACACCCAAGCACGTGTGCCCGTGACCTTCACACTCCAGACTGGCCAGCACCACGCTTCCCTGGAGCTGCCGAAACCCTCCTTTCCGAGCTAAAATCCAACCAGTTATTTTTCAAAACATGAAGGCAAGGGTGAAGGGGAGAGGGAAGGGAACCCGATTCATTTAACATTCGAAATGTTAAACCACTCAAGAAGTTCTTTGATCTTTTGAGGTTTTGCTGCAAAGGGAACACCCTTTCCCCATTGGTTTACTGAGTCACGCTTATTACTTCAATGCAGAAATATCCTTTATGTCAAGTGTATAAATATCCAGCTCTAAGCTTCAGAAGCCTTTTCCTTTTTTCTTTTTTTTCTGTCTGACTTTTTTTTTTCCTCTTTTTTTTTTTTTTTTTTTCAGAGGAGCACATTTTACCCTCTCCAGGAGCCTCCTGCACCTTCCCTCACAGTCACAGTGCCTTCCCAGCAGGAAAGCTGGGTGTCATGTATGGGTCCCTCCGGTGGGGCTGCCCCCTGCCCCGGGGCCATCGCCCTCTGCATCCTCCCCACATTTCCAGCAGCCTGGGAAACCAGACAGAAAGCAGGAGGGAGGAAGATGGTAGAAGAACCAGCCTGGCATTGCAGCTGTGTTTCGCTTGAAGGACCCCGGGATGTCCCGATGGTGAGGACATCATCCCTGGGACAGACAGACAGACATCTCTGCTGGGATGTGCAAAGCCCCAAAAAGCAAGGGCTGAGGAGGGAGGGGGGAGGTCATAAAAACATGTGTACGTCTGCGGAGCCCCAGTGCTCCCACGTTTTCTGCCCATCCTGCTGGCACCTTTCGGCCGTGGCTTGGGTTCAAAGTGGCCGCAGGTGGGGAGGAAAGCCCCGGGGCAGAGCTGGGGCTGGCACGCGATGCCGTCGGCACCCACGCGCCCGCCACCCAGACCTCCCGCAGAAGGGTCTGGAGCCAGGCTGCGGCTGCTCCTTCCCGGCTGCCCCACGACTTGGCCTAGAGCTACGTCTGCGAATGTGCTTGTTTGAACAGTATTGATGGAGGGCAAGTCGGAGCTTGAGGAGCGGCGCTGGGGCTGGGAGGCAGCAGCCTGAGCCCCAGGAGCCTGGGCGCTTGCTTTCATGGGGAAAGAGGCGGCGTTCCCCGTCCACCCCGGCTCAGCCACGGGGAGTGGGGTCCAGCACCCCCTTGCCTTGTTTCGGCTGCCAAGGAAGATGTCAGACCCCAGTGGGGAGTGGGTCAGGCTATACCGGTGCCATGGGTTGTGCCAGCTCATGCAAAGCATGTTTCAAACCATCCCACAGCTTTACAGCCCTGATTTTCCTTCATCTTCAAGCAAAGCCCCCAGTATTCAGCAAACCATGAACCTCAGTCAGCCCTGAACACCCTTAGCCGGGTGATGCAGAGGCATTCCCAATGGCCTTCCCAAAATGGGAACAGCTTTTCCTCTCTGGGCAGCCTTGGATGAGAGGGACCAAAGCCTTTAGGATGCCCATCTCCCCCAGAGTTCTCACTGGGAGCCAAGGCTGGATGCTCCCTCGTATTGACCTGGGAACTCAGAGCTGCCTCAGCTATCACCTCTAGGGACCACCAAGCTCCCTCAGCCATCACCTCTAGGGACCACCAAGCAGACCCCTGACCAGCCCTCAGTCCAGCCTCCTCAAATCAGGGATTGGATCAGGAATGACAACCTGGAGAGCCGGAGCAACAAGAGAAAAGGGAGAGGGATAAGGGCTCGTGCTGTGTCACAGCTCACTCGGGGACATGTCCCCGCTCCGTGCCCGTCCAGCCCCCCCTTCCCCTGCAGTGGGAACCAACTCACAGCATCAGTCCCTTGTGCTATGTGGGCTCTGGGCTGGTTTTGCTGGCAGTGGGTATTCCAACGATCCTATCCCAGTACCCACAGCTCCAGGTGACCCCTGTGAGCCCCCGGCCCTGCCACCCATCCCCTCCCAAAGGACAGAGCAGGGAGGGCTCTGCTGGGCTCTGGACTCCCCCAACACAGCAGGGAGGGCAGCTGAGCAGGGCTGTGCCCATTGGGGGCTCCCAGTTAACACTTATCCCTGTGCTCCCGCTTGCTCACATCCCAGTGTGGAAGTGGGCGTGTGCTTTCCTTTTTTGTTGGTTTTTTTTTTCCCCTTTTTCTTCCCTTTTTTCCCCCGCGAAGGAGGTCCGATTACATAAGCAGCAGCCAGCTCTCGGCAAAGCAAACAAACTTGACATTCACATAACCTGCCGCGCTCTCTCCGGCAGGGATTATTAAGTCATTAGAGTCTGTTAGCAAATTTTCCCAAATACCTTTTGCTGCTTCCCAGGGGCACCTTGATGGTTAATGATCCCAAACTACCGGCTGGGCTTAAATTCACCCACTCCGGTCCAGCAACCCGCTCCAGTGATCCTCAGGGTGTGAGAGCGCCGCACAGCAAGGGGGGTTCAGGAATGACCCTTAAGAAAAGCCCCCCCTCCGTAAGGATGCTCATCTCCAGTGGCAGAGATTCACGAGAGCCAGGGGAGGGTCGGTGGACGCAGCCCAGGGAGGGGAAGGGGAGAGGAAAGGAGGCGATGCCCCATCCTCCCTCGCTGACACACACCCGCTTTTCTCCTTCGCTGAGCTGGCAGCCCAGGGCGATATTTCTAACAGGCAAGTGTATTGCCTAACTGGAGACAGAATAAAATAATCATAAAAAAAAAAACCAAACCAGTCAGGCAGGCCAGTTAAGTAGAGAGGAGATAGGTTTCACCCACCTGCAGCTGACTTGCCCTCTCGTTCTCGGGCTGAACAGCGTGTACATCAGCAGGCGGGTGATGTGCGGGTTGGTGACAGAGCACAGCGGGCTGGCCGTGCCCTCCCCTGGCCCCAAACCCCTGTGCCTCGGCAGCAGTGATTCCAAAATACACCACCGGCTTTGTAGCGGGGGTCCCCCCTCCCAGGTTTAAAAGCAAGGTCTGAAGGAAGAGCTGCAGCTACAACTGAAGGCGCCTGCCAGCAGGGAATCCCGTGCAAACTTCTATTTTAGCCCCATGGCTTTTAAAAAACAGTCTTGGTTTCACGTTAGAATATCTCAAGTTGGAAGGGACCTGTAAGAATCGTGGAGTCCAACTCTCATGCACATTTAAAAGGATTTGGGATCCATTCAGCAATTACAAACCCTCATCATTTTTATGAACAACAGTAAAACCAGCAATAGTGATAAACTAATTGCTACCAAACAGTATTTCTGTAGAGAAACCTGCTTTCTGTTCAGATGGGCAGTACAACACTTTGGTCCCTGTGACCCAGCTGCCTCAAAAGCCTTTTAGCAAACCGGGGGAGCTGTGATTTCTACCCAAAGCCATCTTCTTTTTCGCTTCCCCTCTGAGCTGCGTGTGCAGGGTATTATCTGGGAGGAAGTCACCTGGGTACATCCGAGGAGAGAGACAGACTGTACAATAATTCAGTCCACGCATTAAAACACTGTGGTCCAGGGACTGGACCACCAGGCAGGAGCTGCTGCTGGCCATGCCAGCCCCATCTGCTGCTGCTCCGAGCCCAGGGCACCACCCAGACCTCTGGTCCCCAGCCGCTGGCAGCATTTTTAGAACAATCTCTGCCACTGATGTCCCCAAGGCTACATTACATATGAGAGAGATGCTCCTGGTCATTGGCATTAAGGCAGCGGAGGAGGATGAGGGAAACAGGCAGCGTTGGGATGGGGCTGCTGGAAGGTGGTGGCAGCACTAATCTTAGCCACGGAAAACTCCCTGATTTCCCAGGCAAGCGCGAGCACCTCGGTGATGTCGGCAGACGCCAGACCTGCCTTTCCTTAAAAATATCTCCCTTGATGCGATGCCCTGCAGGTTTGGAGCCCAGGCCTGTGGCCGCGGGGGTGGACGGGAACGCCTTTGCGCTGGGAGCTGCGCTGGCTCCCCCGGGATGGGCTGGGAGATAGGGAAAGCGAGCCTGATACGGGCTCTGATCTTCCCACTCCAGCCTGTGGCTACTCAGATCCACAACCGGGGGTGGGATGGGCCCCTCGTGGTCCCTGCCATCCCAGTGTCGTGGCAGGGAGCTGGGTTTGCAGGTGGGACCCAAGAGTGCCCAGGCTGCGTCCGCCCACAGCTCCTGAGGTGCAGGATGGAGCCCACCATCACAGCCCCTGGCAAGGACCAGGGGTTCCCCCACAGTTTGACTGTCCCCTCACTCTGCCCCACGGATCCAGGGGAACCAGCAAGTTGCAAATATTCTGCACCTCCTCGCCCAAGTTGCTTGTGGAAGGAGATTTGTCACAGGAGCCTGTTTACTTCCAAAATAAATCTCCCTTTAAGGCAGGTAAATCTCAGGCAGAATCTGTAAGATACCCTAATGTGGCATTAAGCTGAAGTTAAGGTTATATTCCTCCAGGGATGCCAGATGGGATTTGCTTTCCTTGAAGACAGGACACGTATTTCAACTTTAATGGGTTGATGGAGCCCCTTTTATCTTGTAAATATGAATGAGGAAGGGGGAGCTGTTAAATAAATGGAGGGGTTTTACCTGAACCTTTTTCCCTGTCATTGGCTTGGACTGTGTTAAAGACCTTTGTTTTCTCAGCGGAAAACTCGCTCAATCATTCAGAAAGGGAACTAAATGCCTTTTGAGAACATAACCTTTATTTTCCAGATAAATGGTTCACTCAGAGCAATTTGCATGTGGGAAGCTAGTATATAGCACAGTGAAAAAAAATATATTTAAAACCCAATAGCAATGTAGGTCATGATACAAACATCTACTGATGAGATGACTTCTCTGGGGTTGGAAAGTTAGGGAGCTCAAGGCAATTTAAAAGGATGGGGAGGTTTTCTGCAGCAGCTCTGCTTAGAGCCGAGAAGACAGATGGATGAGTGAACTAATCCATACTGGTCCAGATAAAAGGGGCTGGGCGCTGTGAAGATGCAGTGAATCATGGATGAACTCTGCAAATTCCACCATGCAAAGCCCCCTCTGCAGTCTTGCCCCCAAAGGCTGAGTTGGCAAATCCATCCCAGCCCCTCTCTGTTTCTCTCCCAATATCTGTCCAGCGTTGATACCACCAGAAGAGTCACAGTCCCCGAGTGCTGTCACGCAGAGCCCAGTGGCGCTGAGTCCCCTCCGCCCGAGGAAGGGACCCTGCACAAGTGCAATTCCCGCAGCAAAGCCAACCGAGGGACCTGCCGCAGCCGCATCAACAGGGAGGGACAAACCACCATTCAAACCACTGAGTCCCGATGACTCATTTTCCTCCAGCAGTGGGTTTCCCCTTAGCTCTCCAAATTAGAATCGTCTAGGTTGGAAGGGACCCTAAAGATCATCTAGTCCAACCATCAACCTAACTCTGACAAAAAAAAAAAATAAATAAGAAATAAGCAATAAAAAAATCACTAAACCATATTCCTGAGGACCATGTCAACCTGTCTTTTGAACACCTTCAGGGATGGTGCCTCAACCACTTCCCTGGGCAGCCCATTCCAATGCTGGATAACCCTTTCCGTGAAGAAATTTTTCCTAATATCCAATCTGAGCCTCCCCTGGCGCAACTTGAGGCCATTTCCTCTTGCGTCTTGCATCTCCTGTGACTTGGGAAACGAGACCAACCCCCGCTTCTCTACACCCCCCCTTCAGGTGGTGCACCCCAAAAGTTCTCAGAGCGGCCCCTCATCCCCCTGTATAAGCATCTGCCTGCTGAGAACGGACCCACGCCAAGTCACGTAATGCAGATCAGAAGTAGCCCCCCGGGCTTCCAGGGGGTCTGCAGACCACGAACCACAACCATCCCCTCTGAAGCGAGAAGGGACCCTGCGAGGCATCACGCCCCCCCCACATCCCGGCTCCTCCCCCCGCTACCGCGGAGGAGGCAGAGCCGCAGCCCTGGGAAAGGCGCTGGAAGCCGCCGGGAGCAGCTGCAGCAGAGCCCGGTGCCAACTCCAGCTGCTTGTTAATTACGGTAACATGTTGTCTCATGTACGCACCTCCGCGAAGACGCTGTATTAGCTTGATAAGTATTTAACACTTGGCACGGGGGGAAATTTCCACTTAGCATCCAGCAGGGCTGAGCAGCAGGGGGGAAAGGTGGCAGAGGCAGGGCATTCGGAGAGGGCACAGGCAGGGCACGGAGGCGGCACGGTCCCGGGGACGGCTGGGGATTCAACCTCCCACGGCTCGGGTTAGCGCTGCTGGGGACGGGATCGTGCAGGAGACGGGGATTTTGGAGCCCTTGCCACCATACTGGGAGCTTACAGCCCAGGGCTGCCCTCGGGACAAAGCCCAGGCGCTGCTCTGGGTTTAATCTACCCCACTAACGGGGATTTTACTCGTTTGTGCCTTTCTTTGGCATTCTTTTCTTGTTCGCGCTGCGTGACCGACCCGCTGGGCAGCACCTATTGTGCCGGGGCGGAGGAACCGTGCAAACACGCTTTGAGGTCCTGTGTGCATCTCACGAGACATCTTCATCCCCAGAGCTGCCTTCCTGCATGGGAGAAAAGGCCAGACACATCCCTGGGGACAGCGGGGTGTCCCCAGAGCTGGGGGAGAAAGAGCTGGGACCCAGCCAGCCCGGGCAGCTCTGCAGAAAAATGGCTATGGTTGCAAAAGTCACCTTTTGCAAGCAGATTTTCCTCCAGCATGACCAGTTGTGTGCGGGGATGAGGGTGACCAGACCCCTCCTGGCCTCGAGAGCTTATCCCAGTACAAGCTGGGACCAGGAAGCAGGTGCCACCATGCTCTCCCCAAGCCTTGCACAGGGCCATGGGCAACCCAGAAACACCACCTCCCCTTTTCACTACCAGGTTACGTGAACATTTTCTGTAGGCTTGAATGCAGATAAATCTTTTGTCTGAATCAAAATCAGTAATTATGAGTCAGTGTTAGCACAGAGCCGGTGAGTCAGGCGCAAAAGCATTTTTGCCTCGTACCCTCAAGGTCTAAGATACATCGCTCACCTGAGCCTCCTGCGTGTGGTCTTAGTTGAAGGTTTTCACAAACATCATTAGCAATCCACCAGCGAGCTCGGCAGCAACCCACGGCCAAAGCTGCCACCTCCTCCTCGATTCCCCAGGGTGGGAAAGCACCCTCAACACCTGGGCAAGGCATAGGTGGCCTCTGCTCGCTCCGTGCCAGCTTAGGGATGCTGTGGAGGGGTCTCTTCCTTACCCACAGCACTCAGCTCAACCTCAGCAGGTTGACAGAGCACAAAGATGTCCCCTCAGATGGCTGGGTAGCAGCTCTGTGACAATCCCATTGCCTTCCCAGTGGCTTACTGGGAAGCTGAGGTGGCTGCGGGAGAAGGGGTGGCTGCTCTGCAGTGCCAAGGGCTGGGCATCTTCCCCCCTCAGCTGGACCTGGAAGTCCCCAGCACAAGGACGTGGCTTCAGGCCCCACTGCTGGCGTCTCCCCGGGTTGGGCTGGACATGGCTGGGCTCCCTGCACCCCTGGGAACCCCTGCACCCCAGAGCTGTGGGATGGCTCTGCATGGTCCAAGGCTGCTGAACAGAGGCAAGATCACCCAGGGCTCAACTGGGCATCACCTACCAGGCAGCTCAGCCCCCCCCAGTCTCTGTGCAGCCAGGCAGCCCGACCCTCCCTTTGGGGTGTCTGCCCCAGAACTCCCCCACAAAGGAGCCCTGGGCTTGCGTTCACTTGCCTTTCAGCTCTGGTGGGACGGGGGTGATGAGAGGGGATGGTTTATTGACGGGTGGGGCTGGCTATAGTTGGAGGTTCCTCTACCCACTCCCTTTGATGCCCCGACTCATCTCCTTACCCCATCTTCTCTCCTTACCTCTCTGTGGAATTTAACTCCATCCTTTCCTCCTATGTGGCAGCTCATCCTCCTGAAAGCCGGGCTTGCGCTAGGGAAGATGGTTAAACCCTCAGAGGTGATGTGGGCTGTAGGTTAATTTATTCACCCAGCTGCGAGGAAGCAGCCACCACCCAGCAGCAACCCTGGTGAGCCAAAGCAAGATGGACCCTGCTCCTGAGTCGAGTTTTAAAAAACACATGGGCAGACCAGTACGTGGGTACCAGAGGCAAGAGGGGTCCTTGTGCATGTCCTGTATCTGCCATGGCCAGGCTGCCCCACCACCACCCTGGTGAGACACCCATCACTGCTCTCCTGCTCCTGGCTGCCCGTGGCCGTGGAAAATGTCAGGGTATAATTTAGGGGCTTTATCCTAATGAGGCTGGAACTGGCCCATGGCTCCCGGAGTTATCAGCAGGGAGCACACAGTCTGAGACACCCATGCACGTGGTGTGACCATCTAAACTTCATTTAATTTGGAGGTGCTACAAGAGAATGATGACACCCCGGCAAGAGCCATGAGCCAGGCCTGTGCGTGCACAGGAGGACATCTCCATGCTCATTGTCTGAGTAATATCAGAGAGAAAAATCCCATTGGCATGACCTAGGAAGGAGCTGGCAGCCTCCAGCTCTGCACTGAGGAGATTAGCCCCGTGAGTGTGTGTTTGCTTTCTTTGCCTTAAAGCACGCAAAAGCCCAACAAAACAGACTTTGTTTACCGCTCGTCCTGTAAACCGCTTAGGCAGTGGGAGATGAGCTGAAAGCTTAGACAAGCTGCAGAGTTACAGCCAGATGTGGTTTCGAATGGCCGAGTTAGGCACCTCTGAAACCCGAGGTTTATTAATGAAGGTGCCTGCTGAACCATAACGGGCTGTTGTAATTACCTCCGCCGCAGCATCCCCGGCTCCTGGCGGAGGGCGGATGGGTTCTGCTGCCGTGCCCTGCTGCGAGCGCCCGGCCGAGCGGACATGGCATCTTGTGGAGGTGAGTAAATATGTTAAGGTCATTCCCCACGATGACAGGTCTACAGCTCCGTTGGATGGCTGGGGAGAGATAACGAACCAACAAGGGTCACCACCGATAAGAGATGAAAAGGCTCCAGAGGCGAGGAATAATTACGTGTGAAGGGCGATGTTTTCCTCCCAATGACAAGCTCTTTGTCAGAGCCCTCCAGCGCTGAGGATGCTCTGCTGAGGGACCAGCCGTGGCCGGGCAGCACTGAGCTGCCAAGCGGGAGGCTCCTCTCCTCCAGCCCAGATAGTCCCTTCCCAGTTCAGACCAGTGCAAGGAGCTGGGAGGAGGGGTGCCCCCATCGCATCTCCATAGGTTGATCCCAACTCCCACCCCGCTGGCCAGCCCTGGAGAAGCTCCAGCACGTTTGGGAAGTGATATTGCGCTGTTCTTGAGTGTGAGCAGATGAAGCTGAACCAAGAGCCCACAGCAGAGTGGAAAAGCCACCACAGCAGAGGACCAGAGAAGAGCCTGCACCAGGCTGATGGCAACCAAGAAGACCAAGGAAGATGAAGCACGGCATCCAGGAGGGAGTCACAAAGCAGGGGGACCACAGTGTCTCTGCAGGGGACCAGGTGACTCTTCCCAGTGGAAGCAGGGATGTGTCCTCCTTCTCCTCCTCTTTCCCCGAAGCGCAGCCCTCATGGATGGAAGTCAACGCCTTGCCAAGGAAACACTCGCTGGGAGCTTTTCACACCTGGTTTTGTCTCTTGAAGTTTCACACCAATGAATAACTGTGACCTCAGGAGGGGAGCGCATCAGCTATATTTCCCAAATATCAGCAAATTGTGTGAGAGAAAGAGATATGCTAAGGGGGCAGACTGCTCAAACCATTACCATCCTTCTTAGTACCACTTAGCTGAACCGTTAAAAAGATCCAGGGCTCCCAAAGACAATTAAGCTCAAGGGAAGCCATAAATCTCAATAAACATCAGGCCAAGTTTTCTTCACTGCTTGAAACAACAGATATAATTTCATTGGTTACTGAGCTCATGCTCCCAAAGGGATTTCAGATAAAAAGCCACTTATTCAAAACACCAAACCCAGGCTTCTCCCGTCTCTCAGGCTACCGAGGGGTCAGATTTCCCTGCAAGGGAACATGTGCCCCGCGCTCTGCGGAGGTGGAGCTTGACTGGAGAAAACCTTTGCAGATTTATGATGTCTGCGGCACGGCGCTGTGACCTGCCACCAAGGTCAGGCGGCCGGCACCTGCCTGCGAAGGTGGCCCTTCCCGATGGGAGGCAACCACCGGGCAGGAGAGGACCTGGCTGCTGGAGACAGCCATCCATCCTCAGCTGTTGTGGTGGCAAGAAGGGATGCAGGACAGGGGCCTGGTGGAGGTGGACCTCTGCTCTGTCTGCCTGCGCGTTCCCAAGGGCCAAGGTCCTGCACGGCCAAGGCTGGAGGGAGCATTCCTCTATCTCAAAGCTGGGAACCACCCTTGCCTCGTTATCTCCGATGTACTTGAGGAGCCTAAATAGGCAACACAGAGGACATCAGCTCTCCTTGTCATCCCAGTAGCAACCTGGCAGCTTGCCCTTGTGCCGTTTACCCAGCCCATGACCAGCCTACCCTGTCCACGTGCTTTCTGCTGTGGAGATCGGAGCATTTCCCAGTGCAAACCCCACGCCAAGGAAGCACACACCAGCCTGAATCCTGCACGCCAGCCTTGCAGGGCTTTTTTTTTTTTTTTCTGGCAGGTTTTGCATTTGCAGGGCTGGGGCTCTGGTTTTGACAGCTCTCTGCAAGGTCGCTCCATGCGCCAAGTGCCGCTTCCTTGTGCTTTGATTTAAGTTCTTGCATGCTTCTTGTATTGATTTCTCTCAGATGTATTTTATGGGGAATAAGCACTCAAACCAGAAGGCCAAGACCTCCTGCCTTGTGCACAGCATAGTAATGGATGAGCTCCTTCTCACGCTCGCTCCCTCGCTCTCCCTCCCCTTCTCCCCACTTCTCTCACCTTTTATTTAATCCACTTCCAAATGCGCCGGGGTGAAGGATGGCAAATGCACAAACACGTGAGTTTTCTCTGCTCTGGATACTTTGCTCGATGAGCCAAGCAGGGGGTGGCTTCAGGAGGGCTGCATTTAGACATGAGTAGAGAGGCTTCTCCCAGGTATTGTCAGGAGCTTCAGCTGCAGAAGTATTTCCTAGCTTGCAGAGATGATGGCAAGCACCTGCTGGCTCTGGGCAACCCAACCCCCAGGAGCCCTGCTTGGCCATGGGAGGAAGGCAGGAGCCCAGAGCCACATAGGTAGGGCTCTCCTCTCCACTCAGGATTCATCCATCATCTGCCTTTGGGGTCTCCTTGACTGGGCAAGTGCTTTGGGAACCTCAGAAATCATTAAGAAGTGCATTCAGTTTTTACTCATGATAAACACACCCTGTCATTATTCAGAGCCTAAAAGCTGAAGATAACAGAACCAACTCAAACCTAGACTTTTTTCCCCAAGCTACACCCATCTCTACAATTCAGAAATGCCCCAGTAAGATGGCAGGGCTTTTGTCCTCACGCTTGTTTTGCTGTCTCTGCAGTCCATCTGGGCCCAAACACATCCAGATATCCCAGGGAAGCCTCTTCTGCCGGCTGCAAATCTTCTGACCTCAGAGGTGGTGGAGACACGTGGGGTCTCAGGGGACTGCCCCATCTATCAAGGTTTCCAGCCCAGTGGTTTATCAGCATCCAAGCTGCGCGCTCTGGGTTTGCTGCATCCAGCCCAGCCAGAGGTGACCTTGGCCCCGCGCTGCTGATGTCCCAGTTAAACCTCAGACTTGGGAGAGACCTAAGGTACGTCTCCATCAGAAACAGCAGCATGTTTGAGGGAACAAAACCTCCACAGACTCCAGGGATGTTTTTTTCCTGTATCAGTAAACAAACTCTCTGTGATCGCTATTGCTGGCATCAGATTTCCCCAAATCCTGCATCCAGACTGGGGAAATAATGACACTGTCGTAAAAGCGAGGAATCCAAAAACCCCGTGCAATAAATTTTCGTCTGACGATGTAAGCCTAGCTGAGGAGTCAGAATTTGGAAGGCAGCCCTCCCTCTGTACACAGGAGGAATAAAAACATTATTATTGTTTTTCCCAGTGAACTGCAAAGCCTGTTTTTAAGTGAAACCTGAGCTTCCCATCTCATCACGTGCTTCCAGGAGCTAGAGCTTTCAGAAGACCAAATACTTTGAAACTCTGGATAAGACCATTAGAGTTGCTTAATTTCCTTTATGTCCATCTGTTTCAGTTCAGCTCAGTTGCTTCTGTCCCAGACAAGACATTTGGCTCTTCTAAATAAATCTTATAGCCCATTTGGATTAAAGACTTTCTGATGCAGCCTCTGAATATAATCCCTCTGATTTGCATCTCAAAGAAATTGAGTTAAAACCAAGTAAGAGCCGTACACAGAGTGCTTGGAATTGCTGGGGTATGTGAACCGCTCACGAGGTCCCATATGGATAATGGTGCTTTTGTTTTTAATTTATCAGGAACTCCTGCCTTCCTATGGCTGTGGTCGCACCAGGCACACTCCGAGCAGGCAGGGTGAAAACAGAATTGACTGGTTTTGCCCTTGTCCAAGGCTCGAGTCTTGCACCCGTGAAACTGAGAACGCCGCGGAGAAAAGTGTGAGACGCGCTTGGAAAGTCTGGGGCAACAGATGCCACCGCGGCGATAGCGGAGGATGAGTGACAAATAACATCCGAGCTCAATCAGGTTCAGTGTTACCCAGCTCGTTAGCTCTTAATAGGTGTTTTTCACATCAAGGGAGATCTGAGAGCCTTTGCTCAGACAACAGACTCCGGCGCATTGATCATCCCAGGAGGCAGCGCTCACAGGGGGGCTCGGTGGTGCTTTCCCCAGGCTGCTCAGCGCCTCTCACTGGAAATGTTATCCCATATTTTTTTTTTTTTTTTTTCAGGAGAGCCTGGGTCATGGGATGCCGGGGTGCTATTCCTGGCAGTGACGCAGCCGCTTTCCTTCCCAGGCAAAATGCTTTTACCCTTTCCATGTCCCAGGGTACCTGTCTGTGAAACACGCCTTGCGAAACGGTTGAAACACGCTCCGAGATCCCCCAGATAAGAGGTTCTGTTCAAGGGTTACTGCTGTCAGGACGCTGGCAGCAGCCCGGCTGCTCCCTAACTGCAGTACCAGCCGTGGACGTCCCACCGATTCTTCCTACGAGCTTTTTTTAAGAAGGTGGAGGCACTTGCGCTGGCAAAGCATGGGAACAGCCACTTCCCGTTTTCTCACCTTCAGCACAGTAAAATCCTGGAAAAAAAAGAAAACTTAGACAGTCATTTTTAAAAAAAAAAAAATTAAGGAAAAACCTCGCTCCACCACTGGTGCTGCCCCTTGTGTAGCTGTGCTCCAGCTGGCCTGGGATTCAAGAGGGGCTTTCCTGAGCCAGTAGAGCCCATGGCATGGCTGGCATCAAGACCAGGCTTTGAGAAACCTGGTCTAGTAGGAGGTGTCCCTGCCCAGGGCAGGGGGGTTGGAACTCAATTGTCTTTAAGGTCCCTTCCAACTCTAACCATTCTGTGATGCTGTGGTAGCCTCCTTTGGTAACACAGTCATGAGAAGAATGGACACAGACACACTGGCAAACCTCCAGACACCCTCCCAAAGTGTTATTACCTCCTCTGTAGGATGGGAAACTGAGTCACGGAGCAGGTAGGTGGTTTGGATATCAGCCCTACAGCTTGCAGGGTTACATCAGAGAGTGAGATCCACAGCACACGGAGGGGTGCAGGCAGGCATCCCAGCCACTAGGACAAAGCAGACACCCACACTCCTAATAATGATAATAATTAATTACAGGAGAGGATGAAGGAACAGAGCAGAACTGCCCCAGCCTGAACCCTTACCCAGAAAAACCTCATTTTCTCCGGGTGAGAAGAGCCTCAGTTGTTTACCATTGAGGAGCAAAGGATAGAGACAAGCTGGGCCCAGGACAGCCCATCACTCCCTTCCCCTCTGCCACTGCCTTGGCTCCAGATGAAGCAGCTCCAGGGACATTACAGAGCCATTAAAAGCCAAATTCATTTCCACAGCTGAAACCAACTACCCGTAATGTAGTATCTTTTGCAGCTGTGGTTCAGTGTGGCACCTGAGAGCTGTGAGGTTAATGACACAGGGCTGTCAGCAACCTTAATTATATTCCCATTTTTCCAGCACCTGATTAGCTTTAGAGCTCATCTGGTGTCAGAAATTTGGTGCCTAAGCTTTGACAAAAGTGTTTCATTATTACTTAATAAACGGGCAAAAAGGGAGGGCATGTCTTTAAGCTCTAGCTTGCAAAAGCTTCCTTTTTTTTTTTTTTTTTAGTTATTTTTTATTTAACCTCACAAAAGCTCTCCTACCTTGGGGACCCCGTTCTCAGTGCCCATCCAGGAACCCCCACGCAGGGGTGCCGGCTGGGGTCACCCTCCTGGCACCTCCAAACCTGACTCCAGCTCCCCCATAAACGTGCTCTGGTCAGCTGGGAGCCTGCTGCTCCCTGTCAGCTGACGACCAATTAATAAGAATCATTTATTACTGTTATATCGCCTCTAAAGTGGGCCAGGTGTTTGCAGGGGAAAAAAAAAAAAACAAAAACGGAGATTTAAAAATAATAATAATAAAAGCACACAAGCTTTTTTCAAAAGCTCCAAACGGCTTAAAATCCAAAGCCGAGCTTAGGTTCTTCTTGAGATTCAATTTCCTCCAGCCCTCAGTGAAGTTAATTAGCTTGAATATTAATGAAAATGGTGAGAAGGAGCCTGGTATCTTTTAGCTCATTTTCCAAGAGCACAGCGAACCCCTTGCTCCATCCCAAACCTCGCCGTGACCGATGAACCGCCAGCGCCTCCCTGGCCCTGCTCAAACCCTCAAAGGCGGGTCGGTACCCAATTCCTGGTGACTTCCCCAAAAACCTTTGTGGATCTCCACCTTTGTCTTCTTCCTTTTGCAGGAAGTTCCTGGGCTGAAATTGGGGCAGATGATAATCACAAAATATTATCCTTGTGCTTGAGACCTAAACAGCTGGCACTGCCTAGATGGCTGGACAAGATTTTTAAAGACAATTGGTGGTTCTTCAGCATCATGAGTTGGATGTTGCCTTCCACCTGACCCTGCAGTTAACCCCCCGAACCCCTCCTGTATTTATGGGCATCCATAGCATCGTTTTCCCTGTTTCTTTGGATTCGGGACAGGGCCTGCCCAGAGAAGCAGTCACGTGTCCTTGGTTTATGGTGCCAGTTCCTTGCTGGTCGCTCTTTGGGCTTGGCCATTTTCATGGCGGTTGCTTGAGATGAAGGACGCCCTCAAGAACTTTATCCTTGACCTGTGATCAGTCAGAAGCCACGGAAGTTTCCAGCAACTTCAACCACTTAATGTTTAACTTCTGTGGTAGCTTCTGGAGACTGATATGATAGAATTTTGGCTTTGCAAAGACAACTTGGCTCTAAGGAGCTGACTGCAAATCATTAGCAGGACTGTTCTCACCCTGGTTCTTGGCTTCTTAATTGCCAAGCAGAGCGGCATGAAACATTCATAGCAAAAATCTGCAGCCACATGAAATTTGCTTCATTTGAGGTTTCGTTCCAGCAGAGCAGTAAGTGATGGAAACCAGGTTGATATTAACAGAGCCACTTTCAGTGTCTCCAGTGGTGATGGGCTGGAGTCTGGCTAAGAAGCCCTCCAGAGACTGGAGATGGACAAGGAGCAACGATCTCTATTAATTGATGGCCTCAGTTCAGCAGAAAGCATCCGAGCAGGTGGGATGGGATATTTTCAGCACAGTCCCTACTGCCACGTGTAGTGGCCCCTGGCTCCATAGGCTGAGTGCACTAACACAGGCTCCACCGAAAAGGGAACCATGGGGAAAGTTGGTGACTTCTGTGTGTCCAGCTTTTCATTTATTCCTGTGCCCAGGAATACCTGAAACCGCTGAAAATAACCCGTCTCCTTCCCCTTCCCTCCCACCTGAAGAAAATATTGTTTGCTTTGGGGGGAAAAACCAGCTGGAGCAGAAATGATCCTCGCAAAGAAAGCTGACATGGTGTCTCGTGATGTCCTGCCCAGAGGTGGCCAAACCCATGGCGGGTCCCTTTGAATGGGGAAGGACTTTGGTCCAGCTGCCTCCCAGCAAGTGGGTGGTAGCACCAGCCCTGCCACACCAAAGCCAGCCCGTCCCCATCTCATTTCCAGGGCTGGGTAACGAAGGGCAAATACCAAGGTTGGCGGCAGTGCCACCGCGCTGCTCGTTACATCGAACCCACCCAGGCTAATAACAGTATTAATTACAGCACACAGCCCCTTCTTTCCACTGTAAATCTCTATTAGCAATAAACTGGAAGGGCCATAAAAGGGAGTTTACAATGAACCCACAGGGCGATACGTGTCTGAATCCTTGGCTTTGTTGCAGCTGGCAATAAAGCCGTCTTTTATTATAGCATATACCCTGCCCTGGAGATAACGTACAAGGCCCAGGACTCCTCGAAGAATTGATGCAAAGCCATTTGTTGCACTTTGATTTGCTGCAAAGCCAGGAGGAGGTGGGAAAGCGGAGGGATCCAGCTAACAGGCTCCAGTTGTTCCCTCGATCCCAGCCTGACACTGAATCACCGCGGCGTGCGGCTCGGCGGAGTAATAGCCTCCGTAATTTTACATCGTAAATGTTCCTCTGCCCTGCAGGGGGGGAAACTCGAGTAAACATTAAAAAAAAAAAAAAAAAAAAAAAGTTTGAGGTTGGTTAAGAAACACAAAGAAATCTCTCATATGAGAAGGCAGCTCTCGGGTAGCAAGATGTTGCGGTGGTGTGATGGGTGGGGGTTAATATTTAAGCTTCTGTTTTTGTTTATAGTAGTCAGGAGCAGATAATACTGAATATCCTAGAAATAGGCACGGATCCATCCAGGGGCACAAGGTCCAGGCCTGGAAGAGGTTTGTCCGCTTCAAAGTCCCAGGCAGGTTGGTTCAAAAAGAGAAAAAAAAAAAAAAAAGAAGGGGGAGGAAAAAAAGAATGACAAGCAAGGAAAGATTGATATTTGCAACTTGTGGGACATGAGAGAACCAGCCAGCCCAGCACACTGGTCCCAGTAAAGCTGTCCCACTCTCTGCTTGCCCTCCAGCACGCAGCAAACCTTACTTCACATCTCTGGTCGGCACAACGCTGACCCCCCCAGCCTGCCCCCTCTCCCGGGATGGGGTGCATTCAAGCCCTAAAAAAGGGACCCTAAGTCCTCGGGCTTGCAAGACCCTCCGAGAGGCAACGACATGCTCATTAATCCAAGCTCAGTCGAAGGCTGCTGTAGACACCGGTATGAAATCATGGGTTTTATTTAGTTCAGCGGTTAGGTATGATTGTTCTGAACTGCGATTCAACCCTGTTCTCTTATGGATCTCGCAGTGTTAAAAGTAACAAGTCTATCACCTCTGGAGCCATTTCTCTGTCATTCGTACCCTTGCTGGAGCTGCAGTGTTTAGCTGGAGGGCTTCATCTCTTTTAGACAGCCACCTGTCAATTATCTGTCTCCTCCATAAATAAAATAAACGGCTGGTGACTTTTTTTTTTTTTATGTCTATAAAAAGTAGCTCTCCCTCTGTGTTTGCAGCAAAGCTGGTGGCACCACGGGAGGAGGAGGCAAAGAGATTTTTCCAGGGAGCTTCATACCTGGCTTCAACACTGCGGTTTGGACTTTCTTTCGAGTTGAAATTCAGCAACGCAGCGTCCCTTAACACTGCTGCCTTTATGCTGGCTGGAGCCACGATGAGGCATGTTTCCATTCTTGCTATAAACACTCACAGTTTCAGGGCTGTTGCTGGTCCAGAGCCTGCTGGTCTCCATCGTACACTCCTCTGTAGGATGACGAAAAGAAAACCCACCAGGGTTGCCAGATGAATGGGACCAGTGGTCCCCTCCAAGCCGCGGGCTGTCCCCAGTGTGGCACTTTTTAAATGCTGGCATCAGTGTGTTCTAGGCACCAGCTCTTCTCCTTAAATCCCAGCACAGCACAGCCCCAAACCCTGGACCCAACACCTCCAAGCTCCCACCAGGAGCTCTAAACCCAGACCCATGGTCACCATCCCTTCCCAAACGCTGCTGGCCATGAGCACCACTGGTACATGGCTGCTGGTGGGAACAGAGAGGTGCCCAGTGCCTCTTAGACTCTGGTGTGCCCCAAACCAGAAGTAGGTGCCATCTGATTTCCCTGTGTGACATAAACAGATGCTTGGAATGTGATCTTGGGATTAGAAAAAGATGCTATCTGCCACCCAGGTGTGACCAGTGGACCCAGTTCCCCCTTCGCTGTCTGCATTTTCTCCACTGGAAAGGACACAGGTTTGCGGTGGAAAATAATCCCTACTTCCAACGAGGGGATAAATCACCAGCACGGGGCGATGAGGACGAGGAGAGGGGAGGGTCGGGCAGAGGCAGAAGGGATGCTTAACTCTCCTTAGTAAGGAGACAAAGGAGGTAACCAGAAAAATGCAGGGTTTTTTTCATTCAGCATGACAGGGTTTGTACCCACAGAAAAAGCAGCGTCTGGCTGTCCTGCTGCCGTGCTGCCCACCCAGTGCCTTTGGTGGGATGACCCCCTCATCCCAGCCCGGGACACCTTCTCCTGTGCTCTTCTCTCCCCCAGTTAGAGGTTTTCCCGCCTGGGTTTACATGCCAGACAGACTCTCAAAGTCAAGGGGAGAAAAATAATGTGCTGGAAGCGCCGAAGCACTGGGCCTGGCTTTTTAAAGATGAATATTCCGCAGAGAAATTACTCATTGTTTTTTGTGGCTCTTTTACAGAGACGGAGAAAGAAAAGAAACTGATGTAATGGGAGGTATTGGCCAAGCCATCTGACTAATGCACCTCGCTCCGGAGCCGTGACATCCCACCCGCTCGCCCTGCTTTCTCCAGCCAGCCCCAGCTCCGCTCTCGTGTCTGACCCGGGCAGCAGAGGGGTCTGTGAGAAACACGCTGAGATCATCCTCAACCACCTCTACACCCACCCCGGGCTTCCCCCCAGGGAATCCGGGGCTGTGAGGGCGATGGGGAGCCCCGTCGAGGTCGCCCCACCAGCCTTCAGCCAGGCTTGGAAGGGACCTTGGGTCTCTCCCGGGCCCTTTGCCCACCAGACGGTCCTTCCCACTGGGCTGCTCTTCCTCTCTACAGCTTCTGCTACCGAGAGTGCCCGGTAGCCAGCAGGGCCATAACAAACATTACTCATCCACATCCAGCACTTACCAGCTCCAGCTTCTATCAATCTTGCATGACGCATATGTTTACCACCAGTGGGAGGATTTTTTTTTTATATATATATTTATTTTTTTATTTTTTTACTGCAGTGACTGTCCCTGTTTCTGGGGACAGAGGAATTATTACCCACTGCTTTCATGGTATAATAAAGAGCATGTGTTGTACCCTGCGTAAATTTAGCTTCTGATCTGATGAGCAAGGAAATTTTTTCCCTTCTCTGTCTCTAATTGTGTAGAGGAGTGCTCACATTCACCCAGAAGGGGAGCAGGAAAGGGACTGCTTGGTGAAAAGTGAGAACAGGGCACACAGGCGCACGGGGACATGCCCCCATGCATATTGAGCTAGAAAAACGCTGCAGCTTTCTAAATCTACCCAGCAATCCTGCGCTAATCTGTTCAGTCGCAGTCACAAATATAACTCAGGGACAATAAATAAACTAACAGGAGTTAAATAAGTTCAGCTTTTTAACCTTTGGACAGATCAATCCCCATGTTATCTCATTTCTCCCTTGTCTCTCTCCATCCCCAGTGTCTTGTTCCCTCCTTCTCCCTCCTGCACTGTTTGTTAGCGCCGGGCAGGCTGATGGCAGGGCAAGCACAGCCCTGCGAAGCAGGTAGCTGGAAGGACAGGTGGAAGACCTAGATTTGTAAAAAAATAAAAAGGAAAATAATAATAATAAAAAAAATCACTAACCACTTCCTTTCTAAAATCTGGGTTTGTGTGTGCACGCGTGGCAACAGGCTTCATCGCCTGCTGGGCGTCCCAAACCTCACAAGATCCTGTCTCTTCAGGAGGACAGGAGTGTTTAGAAGTCCTGGGTTAAAAAGCACTGTCCATGGCTCCTGTCTCTGCCTGTGTTTCCCACTCTGCCACTGGGAATGGAATAGCCCAGGTGGCTGGGAGCTGAGATCTGGAAGATGCCCGGTCCTGTGTGTGCTAGAAGGGAGCTCATCCTGTCTTCCTGCCCCTCACTATGACTCATTTGCTGCTGTGAAACATACTCATCGGGAAAGTATGAGGTGGCCAGGATCATCTCAACAAGATGCTACCCAGCAGATAGAAGGGGACAGTCCCATGAATCTGTACTTCTTGGTGCATTCTCCTGGTGCGCACCTATCCCAAGGGGGAGCAAGTCTTCCTTCCCAGCTGGATTCTCAATTCTCTCAAGAATGATGCCTCTCCGACCTTGCTTCTACCATCTCAAGGCACAGACCTAGGTCTTTTCCAAGATGGTCCATATACACAGCCACCATCTTCCTTTCCTGAAGTTCCAGCGAGGGCTCTTTTCTCTGAGCTGGGAAAAAAAAGCTGTTTTCCAGACCCCCGCCCTCGGAAGATGAGTTGGAGGAAATTAGCAATGATGCACAACTGAAAAAATTGAATTGTTCGAGCAAGTTCAAAGCTGAGCCAGTCTGGAGACATCTGCACGCCACATGCCAGGCTCAGTGAAACATTAATAAATCTTTCCAGGCTGGCACCGATGTAAGGAAGCTCGAGCACTGCTCAACCCAACCGGGGAAGCTCCCAGTGCTTCTGTTTCTGCAGTGGCTGAAGGGACTCGGTGGAAAGGAGATAGAGTTAAGGCACAAGTGAGGGAAGAAAAACAACTTTGGGGAAAATGTTGAGCCATCCAAGTTATCTTCATTTTGGACATGGTTATTGCTCTAGCTGCCAGGATGTGGTGTCCATTGAAAAGTGTGTTTTCTGACTGAAACCCAGATTTTCAAAGTTGTTTGGATAACTATGATGAAAACCTTTATAAAATTGGAAGGCAACTATGAATTAAAATGGCAGAGAAAAATGGAGGCGAGAGTCCAATTTTATTTCCGGAGAAAAGGCCATTTTTTCAATAAAAATAAAAGAACCTTCCCAGGTGAAAAATGTCAATCCCCTTTAGCAGAGATCAATAACGCGATACAATCAGTCTGCTCAGGCCTCCTGCCACTGATCTATTGCTGTTTGCAAAAGGCTTTCATCCTGCCTGTCTTTACAATTTAGCTAACAGTAAAAAACTTCCTAGTGTTAAAAAAAAACAACACCCGAGTAAATGACCCAGGACCAAGGCTCTGGGAGTTCTGCACTCGAACGGCCCCAGGATCCTGCCTTCAGGGGGAAGAGGTGCCAATCAGAGGGGTAAAATCCCATCCTGCCTGACCTCAAAGGGAGATTTGCCACCAACCCCAACAAAGGTGGGATTTTACCCTCTGTATTTTTCTGAATTTCTGTGTCAGCCTCAGCTCTGTCCCACTGAATTTTGTGGTTGAGAAAATGCCATGCCTGGAGTAAGGAACTAGATGATCTTTACAGTCCCTTCCCACCTAACCCATTCTGTGATTCTACCATTCTATAGCATTTTGGGGTCCACACTTAATAAGCACAAATATCGCTTCGGGAAAATACAGCCACATGTCAATGAGACAGCGGGAGTCCTCCACATTCAACACCTTTTCCAGTTTGGGATGATGGGTATGCATGCCATTGATGGGTTACCTTGCCAGGAAATCCCGTGCAGGCAGGGTGCCACAAGTCATCCCTGGTGCTCAACAAACCACGCTAAAAACCCATCTCCTCACCCAGGTCCAGCTGTGCCATGGCCACCGTGCCTTTGGCAGCACACCCTTGCAGAAGACATCACCTTTTCCTAGGAAAAGTTGAGGTCAAGAGCCCTCTGAATGCCATGACCAGCCCCATGCCTACCAGGTGGCTGCTCTGCCGGTCTTTGTGTATGAAAAAGGCTCCTGGTCTTCAGGTACAGAAGTCCCTTCCAGTACCTAAAGGGGGTCTACAGGAGAGATGGGGAGGGATTCCTGGTCAGGGAGTGGACTGATAGGACAAGGGGCAACGGTTTTAAACTGAAAGAGGGGAGATTTAGACAAGCTATTGTGAAGAAATTCTTTGCTGTGAGGGTGGTGAGAGCCTGGCCCAGGTTGCCCAGAGAAGCTGTGGCTGCCCCATCCCTGGAGGGGTTCAAGGCCAGGCTGGATGGGGCTTGGAGCAACCTGGTCTGGTAGGAGGTGTCCCTGCTCAGGGCAGGGGGTTGGAACTAGTCGATCTTTAATGTCCCTTCCAACTCTAACCATTCTATGATTCTATGAAATTCAAATAAATAAAAATCTATTCTCAACATCTGAAGTACCTGCTGCTTTCCAGAAACAGGAGACAGGAGCAAGAAACAAGCTGAGGGCTGGCGCAGGAGCAGAGACATAGGAATGCAGGCTGGTGCCCCCAGGTGCAGTGCTTCTCCTCTGAGAGAGGACTTTCACACAGCCCCGAAACCGGATTGTCGCTTTGCAGAAGTGCCTCGGCACTGGGGGACTCCCATGGGGATGCTCGAGACCAGACTTTCCTAAAGTGCTCGGCGCACACTGAGTGTGCTCTGCTTTTTGGAAACTCTGACACACGCAGCAGAGAGCTCTAGACACTGCTGTCTCATATATGTATGGCTGACTCATATATATATATATATATATATCTATATATCTATCTCAGTGGCTTAGCATACTTCCCTTTCTTTTCCCCTTCTCCCCCCCAGCCCCACCCCGGGTTTTGCATGTCTGAAGCTGTTTCAGCTCAAAGATACCCAAAACGAAAATGCGTTTGGGATGTCTGTGAGCTAAAAAGCCAGGCTGGGAGAAAACCAGACGGGGTTAGAGACCAAAAATCCCTGTCTCCTGCCAGAAATCTAAACCCGCTGCCGACTTCAGGTTCTGAGGCTCCGTGTGCTCAGCAGCAGCAGCCGCCGCCGTCGCCGAGGCTATTTCCAAAGCGTATTCCATCAGCAGTAATGGGTCTTTCCTCATAAGCTGTGTTTTCATAGTAAATCTTCAGCCTTACATTGCATTACAGAGTTCAGCTGCCGCTAATCCTTAAAAACAATTCATTTCCAACTGCAAAGTGCAATAAAGAAAGGATAATCACTATTAATATTAGTTATTGTTATTGATTTCAGCTTTAAAGAATTGATTTTCAGTCCTGGCTGCATTTATGAGTCTCTTTGCTGAAGATGCATATACAGGGCCCACCACTATTTTTAGATCCTTGTCCCAGCTCCCGCTGCAGACCCAGGAGGAAGAGGATGGGGGAGGCAGGGGAAGGACCTCGTGGGGAAGAACCTGCTGGGGGAGGGAAGGCACCTCCACGTGGCATCGTCCCTCTCCTCGTCGGGGTTGCTCACCTTCCCAGGATGTGTCCTGAGCTCCAGCTGGTCACCCTCTGGACCAGCGTTGGGCAGCTGCCCGCAAACCTGGGTGAAAGCTTGGGTGCCTTCACCCCAGAGCAGCCCTGGGGGTTCAGCCCCAAACTGCTCCATCCCTACACCTCGTCCAGCTTGGGTGCCTTCATCCCAGAGCAGCCACAACAGTTTCCCACGTGTGCACATGCACAGACAGAGGAAAAGATGGAGATTTCATGTAGGTGTAGTGCTGAGGGACACAGTTCAGCGGTACCTTGGCCGTGCTGGGTTAATGGTTGGGCTTGATGATCTTAAAGGTCTCCTCCAACCACGACGATTCTATATTCTATGATTAAAAGAGAAAGTGTTACTGCTTTCTGCCAGCGAGTCCCTATGATATGAGCCTTCCCAATCCTTCATGAGCTGTAAATTCAGCTTTAACCTCTGCTAATGAGGCTTGTTTTCCCTGGAGTTTTCCTGCCTGACATCTCCTCCCCGCTCCACCCATAGTTTACTTGCTAAATATAACACTAAAATACAAATAAAACGGCCTCAGCGCAGGCAATCTGCTCATGGCCAGGGGGGGAGCTGAACCCTCTGAGGGTGCAGGGCATCCCTCCCCTCAGCAAATCTGTGTGAACGCCCCAGGAGGGGTCCCGGTGCGGGCAGGGAGGTGATGGGGTACCCCTGGGCAGGGTGTCCCTGGGGGGCTGCTCGGGGAAGGGATGCAGATGGGCTGGTGGGAAAGGTTTTACCACTTGTGGTGGGAGCAGACACCCCGGGGAGGGATGCTGAGGGGAAAAGAGAGAAAGGTTTCACTTCCCTGTTTTTAAGGCACAAAAGGGGGTTGGGTTTTACGAATCAACATCTTGCTTCAAAAGCAACTAATGTTTTGTTTCAAGAGCATCAGTGTTGAGAACCTCAAAAGCAGAAGGAAGGGGGTTGGTTTTTTAAACCAGCAAAATGTTTCAGTGGGCTTGAAATTAAAAGGTTTCCAACATACCGCTTGGGAAGAAATTTTAGACAATTTTTTTCAATTCCAGTCAACCTGCAGCAAACGTTTCTTCTTCCCAGTTGTTCAGAAATGGCAGCATATATAAAAAAAAATTCCATACATAGCTCTATTTTCTTTGAGCTTTAAAAAGGCTCCCTCTAGACATTTTGCATATAATCTGGTGAGGATGTGGGAATGAAACTGGGATAAAAAAACTTAGCCAAGAGTGCGAAATAATTAAATGAGCGTTTAACCGAGATCATTATTTTCCACAATTTTTATTTATATGCTAGATTGGATACAATGGTCGTGAATATTGTTCCACGCTATTACTGTGCTATAAATTATTTGAGCAAAGCACAGCAAGGCGTCATAATGTAATATATTTTTATAGTGCCATAAAGTAATTACGCACCAGACAACAAAATCCTACAGAAGTAACATATTTTATGCTTAAATTATAATTACATTAAAAGTGTCTCCTCCATTCGATGTTTATAGAAGGCACATGACTGCTGTCTGTCAGTCTGTGAACAAAGAGGATCTCTCATCAAGAGCAGGGCTGGGACAGGGAGATGCAGCTAGGAAATATTCCTTGAGTTTTGGTGGTTTTGGGATGTTTCTGACAATTTTGCTGCCTGCCAGTAGCCAAGCTCAGAGTAACGGGACTATTTCTTGTGCTGGTTTCTCCTGCTCTCTGGTTGAGCCCGTAGATGCAGTCCCAACTAGGAAAAGCAATGCACTGTGATGTCCCAAGAGTTGGGGTGGGTGTTTTTTCCATTGTTTCACCTCTCCTGGACACGAGGAATGGGTGAATTACCCAAATTAACATTTGCACCCCTGCAGCCTCAGCTACAAGGAAACACAACAACCTCCCTCAATAGTGACCTCAAGCCATCTTCTACCAATACCATTTTTCTACTAATCTTGCAACGTTCCTGGGGCTCGTTCAGCCCAGAACAGAGAATAACATCGTAAAATTTGCACTTGGAGCCAAGGGTGCCTGCTCTTTGGTGGGAAGAGCCTGGAGCCATGGATTTTTTTGATTTGAAGCCGGAGGGGTTGCAGCCCACAGGAAAGGTCTAACTCCCTCCAAATGGGGCATAGGGACTTTTCTTAGTAGATGGTTTGTGTTAAAACTGCCCGAGAAGCTTAGGGCAGCAACGTAGAGAAGGGTCATTAATCCAGGGAAGCTGCAGGAGTGAGACGAGCAATGAGGCAGCGATGGTCCCATGGTTGTCTTCATGCCACTGTGTCCTTCTGGGAGCAGCCCAGAGGGTGGGCAGGCAGCAGCTCTGCGGTGGGGACACGTGGGACCAAATCTCAGTCTCAGGAGGGCTCAGCGTGTGCAAAGCAGTTGTTTCTGGTGGGGGGATAATGGCTGGAGTCGGCAAGGAAATGGCTTCTGTGGTTTCAGCCCAGCTTTTCCTGGAAAGTGCCCAGCTCCCACCTCGCGACTCTTCCTGCATGACTCACGCACGCACAGGCTCCCGAAGGTGGGTGTTCACCACCCTTTAAAGGAGGTGACATCTTCTCAGAGGTGTGACAGGGATCATAACCAGCAACACGGTGAGGGGCAACGGTTAGAAGAGAGGATGGAGGATGCCATCTGGGATGGCTTTGCTTCCCACACGTCATGGGGCCTTTAGAAGGTACTTCGCTGCTCTGTGCCTCAGTTTCCCCATCTGGCTGGGAGCTGCGCATGAAGGGAAGGAGCACAGGATCAGGCCTGAGACATTAACACTGTGAAAACACTGCCACACTCAGGAATGGTGTGAAGATACATGAAGTCCCCTTCCAAAGGCATCAAACCCTACAAAACCTATGTTATAAATGAGGGCAGTTAAAATATGGTCTTGTGAAGGCTGCTCTATTTCTCTCTCTACCCCACGCACTATCTGTCTATTTATCTGTCTATCTGTCTATCCATCTCTGCATGTCCTGCTTGTGAAACGGCCTCACTCTTCCAGAGCTGACAACCCTTTAGAACAAATCCATACAACGATAGTTGGTGTTTTGCTAGAGAAAGGTCACTTAAGCTATTTGTATGACAGAGCCAAAGCCAACTCAATATCCTTCCTGTCCTAACATCCTTTTTCAGGCTGAAGTCCTTTCTGGAAGCACACAGAGGAAAAGCACAGAACAATCATTAGAAATATCTGCCTTTACTTCCCCCTCCTGTGCCATATCCTTCGATGTCCCACTGACCAGGGGTTATACCTGCTGGATTCCACTCTGGAAGAAGAAGAAATGGCTCTTAAATCATCTCTACACATTGCTGATGCCTGGGTTTGCTCACCAAACAGCAATGTGTGGTGGGTGGGCACACTCCTTAACAAGTTGGTCGACCTGGGTGGCTCAGAGCAGAGCAGCGATGGCTTGAAAGTCTTGCCTGGCTGCTGTGGTTTCCTTGCTCTTGGGTCTTTGTCGTGACATGCCCAGACGAGGTGACACACACCTGCATGAACTGGGAGTCCCTCCAGTCTGTCAACCTCCTTCTGCTTCCTCCTGCATCCAGCTCTTCTTGGGAACTTTGGCTAAGAGCAAGATGCTACCAGCTCTGCTGGGAGAGGAAGGAGAGAGGAGAGGGCAGGGGTTAAATTCAGGCCTTGGAGAGCTGAAATATTCCAAACATAAGGCGGATGTGGCACTTCCCAGACTGTATGTAAATCAGAGACACATGCTCCCTCTGGTATGGCAGCACATGTGCACTGTTTATTTGGAGGACCCACGTTGCCTTCTTTTTTTTTGGTTTCAACCCATCCAGACTGAAAAGAGCTTGCTCCAGCCCTACACTGCACTATAACACCGGGTCTCTCTGCCCCAAGGACTGATGGCATGAAAGCTACCTTCAATTTTTGGCCAAAAGGACTCGATCGTGCCCTTTTGAAATGAGCTCCAGATCCCCCACCAGCCCTGGAGCTTTCTCTCCCTCTGAACCCCGCCAGCAGCAACTCAACATCAGGAAACTATTCGGGAGACTGTTCCACGTTAGCTGCAATCCAATTATTAGCCGCAGCCTGATGATGTCTTCCTGTGCCTGTTCTCAGGCCATGATGGTGCTGTCTGGGGCGTTGGGCAGGTTGGAGGTGGCCACCCATTCCCTGGCCCCGGGGACAGCCCGGTTAGTGGCAGCACGGGAAGGGGCAGGCGTGGAGGTCCCTGCCTCCAGCTGTTTGCACAAGCCCAAGTTTGCATTGTCTCGTTGGTGGCAGTGTCCTCGGGGTGAAGTCCAGTGCTACGCTGTCAGCGGGCAAAGGCCACGGGTGCTGCGGAGCGTTTTCAGCAGCCAGAGGATCGAACAGGGACAGATGTCCAGGGAGGACAGATTTACACGGCCAAGGGTGGTGAAAGGGCTTTCAGGAGCTGGAGGTGGACTGAAGGCTCCGGAGTGGAGCGGTGTGCAGGGCTGGGCACAAGGCTGGTCTAGCCTCTCTCTTGGGTGTCTCCTCTGGGTATTTTGCAAGCAGATACTCTTTGCTGCTTTGAGCCAGCCCTGGCTGCGTGCCGGGACCTGTGGCCGTGGTCCATGGGGTGCTGAGCCACCGCTGACAAACCCAGCCTGCTGAGCATCTGCCCCCACACAGCCCCCAGCAGCTTGGTGTGACCTGCAGGGCACCTCACCCACCACGTAGCTCTTTCTCTCATCCTCCACGTCGCTTTGGGTCCTTACTTGCCCGATTGCAATTTAGCTTTTGCTGGAATTTTCCCCTCTGCTCAGCACCCAGCCCAGTGACGGGGCAGGTTCTCTGGCAGGGACCACGACACAGACAACAGCCATCTGTAAGGGGGATCTGAGGTCCTGGAGAAGGTCCTCCCTGCCATTCTGCTTTGCATCTTCGCTCTGAGTTTCGTATTGGTAAGGCAGGAAAACACCACTGCAGGCAGTGCATTTCTGCAGGGTTTTTAGTCTGCTCAGATGGTTTATAGTCACTTACCCTCCAAACCTCCAGCACTCGGGGCATGTAATAATCTGCCAGGAGCACAACATCTGCCAGATCAACCTGGAAGCAAGTATTTGTGACTAGCGTCTACCATACAACCAGAGCAGAGAGCGAGGACTGAGCCAGCTCTAGGTTGAAGTGGCCTTGTGTCACCCAGGAGAGGCTGGGATGTGTTACTGTCCCCCCTCACAGAGCCATCAGCCAGATGTGACTTGCCCAGTGGTGCATAAGCACCTATGCTTCTGCTTTCTTGGTTTTCCTTCCTTCACGGTGCCCCCAGTCTAGTCGAGGTGATGGCAGGGATGGAAGAGGAGGTTGAGATGCTGGGGATGATAACTGCTGTCCCCTGGCACGAGAGTGTGTCCCCACAGTGACTGGTTCACCCTGACCCACCTCCACCCCAGGGCAGTGGAGGTTGCTGGAGCGCCTGGTGAGGTTTGGTACCCAGCCACGCACAAGCATCCTCTTCCAGTGGAAAGAGAAGGGCATGAAGGCAGAAAACCGACCTGGATCCAGCAGCTGATTCCCACCAGGCTTGGAGAGGGACAGAGACTGGGGTTTCTGGCCAACTGGTGATGGATGCTGGGAGGCTCCCACTGGGTGAGTACGGGCAGCAAGAGCCAGCCAACAAAGGATGCAAAAATGGTGTTTAGAGCCGTCTGTGACCAGCTTTTCCCTGCTGGATTCAGACTGAGGTTTTGCTCCCTGTTAAATCCAGGACTGATAGAAAAAGAACCCACCCAGACCAACCCCCACTGCATTTTTTTGGCTCTTGTGATGCCCATGCCCATCAGACAACCGAAGCCCACAGCCAAACCCAGGGCGTGTGGAGCCGCCGGGGCTTGCCCAGCTGGAGGGGGTGTTTCTGAACCCACTCACAGCATCGCGCTGCGGGAAAAACAGCTGAGCCCCGGGAGGGCTGAGGTGGAGATGGCTGGGGGAGGCAGGAACACCAAAACAGAAACACAGCTCGGAGGGAGGGAGGGGGGTCCTTGTTTTTCATCCCCAGGTGAGGCAAGGCGAGGGGGAGGAATGCTTTCCTCTCGATCCACCGGGCCCTGAGCCACCAATGCACCCGCAGCCCGAGCCCCCGGGGGAGCTGCCTCCACCCCCGAGAGCACAGGCTCACGCTGTCGGGGCCAGCTCAGCCCCGATGGTGTGGCACATCACATCGATCCCTGCTCATCAGGCAGCTGGAGATGCAGCAGCTTTGGAGGGAGAGCAGCAGGAGGTGGGGAGGAGGGAGCCGGGGGGGGGGGGGTCCCCACTCCACAGCATCCCCCATCCCGGGGAGCTCTGCAAACTCTCCTGCCCAGACCAAAGCGGGCATCCACGTACCGTGAAACCTGGCAGCCACGCGGCCCGTGCTTTCCTCCCCCTCGAGACAAATCAGCCTCTATCTCCCAGCGGAGCGGGCAAGGGGTGCCTCTTCCGACGGTGGCTGCGCGGGGCACACGCCACGGGCAGGACCCACAATGGCTCTTTGTAATGGGCTTGGAGGGAGCTGCAAGCCAGGGGAAGCAGAACAGGTTTGGCTCAAAGGTTGAGCAAAGACCCAGATCCTTTCAGGAGCAATTGTCAGGGGATGTGAGCGTAGGGAAATCCCCAGCTCCCTCTGGCCCCTGCAGTTTGGGTGTGAGGACAGCTTCACCCGTGAGGACACAGGGAAAAGAGCGAGAACCGTTCAGGGAGTGCTCCTGGGGACATTGCTGGTGGCAGATCTGTTAATTGAAAGTCCTGCCAGCACGGCCTTTCAGCTTCCTACGGCAACACAAAAGCACGTCGCAGGGAAGGACTAAGTTCTGCTTAATTTTGAGCTGGAAAAGATCACACTTCTTTAAATGGCTTGGAAGCATATTGATTTGACTGTCATGGTCCTAGGCTGTCGTGCAGTGTCAAAGCAAGATGTTTTGATAAGACTGAAGCAAAGTAAATGTTGAGTTTTCCCTTCAGGAAAAGAATTCCCAGGACTGTGATTTTCCTCCTGGCTTGGGAGCGAAGGAGACTGCCCTGCCTCATGCCTTTCCCGGGGACAGGGATATTTTCTTCTCTTTTCCAAGCCTTAGTCCTCAAGACCTGACTTCTGAAATTCTGGATTTAGTCTTCCCAAAGGGGTCAGGTTTATTCATAACCAGGGATGCCAGAAGGCCTTTTTACTAGTATGGTAATTATAATTGAAATGTCCATACAATCGGGTCTCCAGAGAGAGTAAAGACTGAAGGTGATCATCAAATGCCTCAGGAGCCTTGAGAAAATGAGGAGATCTGGCACGTGTATTTGGAGAGCCACGGATAAACGATGAAAGCCCTTGTTAGTGCTATTCTTATCACGCTTATGACCATAATACCAAACCAGAGCTCACATAGGGAGGCTGTACAGGAGCAAATGGTGGTGAATAGAGAAACATCTCCCACCTGCTGCTGCCAAAGGTTTTTTCTCCTCTAAGTGCAGCAATACGGACTCAGAGACTGAGTCTGGTCACTGCAGCTCGGCAGCTTTAGCCAACACACACATCTTGAGTCACAGGATGGCTTCCTCCTTCTATTTTCAGCCTCTTTGCAGGCCAGTTTGTATTGGTACACGATTTTGTCACTCACACTCTGCAGCAGATGTCTGTGTTGAGGCACTTGGCGGCCGTGCCGCCTACATCTCCCGCTCTGCAGGAGGTTTCCACCACGTCCACCTGCGTGCACCAGTGACGAAGCAGAAGGACACGCACAGCCATGCCCAAGGCTCGCTCAGGTTGGTGCCAGCCTGAAAGAAGAGGCAGGCTCCGAAGCATGGCATCTCTTGATGGAAATCCAAAGCAGACTGTTTCCAGAACACACCTTCCTGTTACAGCATCACTCCCCAAATTTTGGTCATTCAACCACCCACATCAATACCTGTGAAACAAGTTTCCTGGTCCCCTTCCCAACTGCCTGTAATGTAGCTGGTACCGGGATGACCTCAGGTATAAACAAGGGAATTGAAATATCTGGTTGCTCTTTGTAACATACTCACAGCCCAGAAATGCTATTCAACTTTGCTCATGGCATTGGATCCACCATGGACCGCGAGAGGTTTTGTGGCCTTTTTCAATCCCATGCTCAGATCTACAACCCAGAGTGCGATGGTTGACCTAAATGGTCATGAAGGACTTAGAGATATTTGGTACAAGCAACATCCCAGCAATGCCAGGAACTAGCTTTGCTCTGAAATCTGCAAAACCTACTTCTGCGGGACTCCTGCCAGGAGATCAATAATCCCATCTGCAAAGCCATGGCCAAGCCAGCCCAAGCCAGGGGAGCCCTGTTTTGTTTCAGAGCAGCAAGAAGGTTTTCCTTTAACAAACTAGATTTCAAATCGAATATATCCAGAAAAAAAGAATATGCCATCATGGGAGGGAGGTGACATTTGCCCACATGGTTGCCCAAAAGGGGAAAGGTGCCAAAATGGGGAAAGAGTTAAGCTTGTTTCTTTAGAAATTGAGGATTTGTAAGTTATCATCAGTAAAAGCAACCCGGGTTTCTGTGTGTGCTGCCTCCCTTCTAAGCAAAAAAAAAAAAAAAAAAAGATGCAGCAAACTAGGGGTTTATTTTAAACCTTATCTCCTGGGTCTTCTGCTCCTCTTTCAATAGACTTACACCATTTCAGTGATAGCCTTGCTCTTGGAAATGGATCTGGAGAAGCTTTTCCAGGTACCCAGGTGGATCGGGTCCTCCAACAGAAATGAAGCCTTCTCTTTCCAGAGGCAAAGTGCAAACATGGGGCTGGGGCTGGGAGGTGGGCCTGGGATTTGGTTGTGAAATATGTGCATAAATTGTACTTGGGACTTATTCCCTGCTCCCTGCCTGGCTCCTGCCTGGAAATGAGCTGAATCCATGCACACAGAAACTGCTCAGTCCTCCTCTGGCAGCTTTCCCAATGCAAAGAAAAGGATAAAAAAAGGAGAAAAATATTATTTTTAAAACAGTCAGAAGGGAAAGAGCTGTGCTGAGATCAGGTTAAATGCATATTTCAGGCTCAGTCCTCCTCCCTTGCCCAGAGTCATCAGAACGGCTCCTATTTTGGTACCCAACACAGTACCTAACTCGCTAACACATTCAGAGATCTCCTTTGCTGGTCCTTCCTTCCACAGCTCTGAGGCTGCCTGAGTGGAAACTCCCATTATACTGATGTTGGCTGGGTCAGAAATCTACTCAGACAATGCAAGCCTGCTGCCGGTCCCACCACCTACACCCCAACCCCTCCAGAAGCAAGGTGAAGTGCCCTCAGGAGGCAGAGCCCTGAGCTGGTACATGGGGATGGCCTTTCCCACCACAGGACCATCTCAGGTGATCCTTTGCAACTCATTTTTCCCACCTACAAGAAGTCAACATTGATGCCGAGGTCTTTGCAAAGTGCTTTGGGTTCTACAAACTCACAAGTGCCAGTGCAAAGGCAGGTACTAGTAAAAGCGGGGCTATTTTTGGCCTGAGAACTGCTGCTGAATGTTTGGATTTTGATTCAGCCACTCGTGCAACCCTCAGTTAAACTTTAAGCAATGTACAGAAGTCCTGTTGGCTTCCCTGGGACCAAAGGACGCATCTGAAGTGAAGTGTGGGGTTAAATCAGGCTTCCCAAAGGAGCCTCATTGAGTTAAACATTCAACTCCCCATGAAACAGGATGTGGGCACCTGCCCGAATCCCTAAACCTTTTCCGAAAACAGGATGTGAAGATAGCATTGCTTCACCTGGATAAATGACTTGAAGAGTTTTATGCCCAGCTTGGCCCGGTGTCTTTCCCAAAACATCATGTTTTCCATTAAAGGGAAACCATTCAGGAAATGAATGACTCTGAGCCTTCACAAACGTTGAAGCCGTGTAAATAGGGATGGGTGCCCGACGGTGCCAGTAGTTTTGTGTCACTGGCTCATCCCCGACAACTGTGGAGTGGCTCCTGATCCCATGGTGACATCAGAAGCGCCTCGTGATTTTGCAGAGCATTTGAGAACTCGAGCTCCGTTCTGCTTAAGCCATTCATGTCTTGAAAATGAGGTTATGGAGAATCCACTGAAAATCCCTTTGCGTTTCCTTAGCACTGAGGAAATGAGTGAGATCAACTGCAAACTCTCACAGCGAGCGTGCCCTGCCAGAAATATTTGTGTTTGGACCAGCAAAGCCAACCTTCCCAGGCTGGCCTGGGAGACCAGACGCTTTGCTTTTTGACTCCAAGGGAAAATGTTGCCAGCTGCCAGCACTGAAACCAGCAATATTGCTTGTGAGCATGAAATCAGCCGGGCAAGACATTGCGATGGGGAGACAGAAGGGGAGAAAAGAGGGCATGGACTCGGTACAGAAGCCACCAGGCTGAGAAACCCAGCTGTGGCACGGAGCTAGAGCATGCCCAGGGTGAAGCCAGACGATATCAAGCGATGGGGAGTGTGCGCTTCATATTACTGCCATCCTTCACCCATTACTTGTGCTAGGAAAAGAGAGCAGGAGTTTCTAAAAACATGCTAAAGCTCTTGCTCTTGATTACCTGACCCTGCTCCTGGTCTGACCGCCTGGAGCAGAGTGACCCATGGTGTGACCGAAGGCTCTGCTCCGGATATTGCGCTGGGAAGATGACTCAGTCTCACCTGGGCACTCCAGTTGAATTACTTCGAAAGATGATTTTATTTTTATTTTTTGCTGTGGTCCATCAACGTGATTGCTCCCACATCACACACTCATCCTCTCTCTGCCTCTTCCCCACTCCCCTTGGCACTTCCAGAAGCAGCGAGATGAAAGCAGATGTTGGCAGCTTGCAAGACTTTTCCTTTCTGAGCCCGGCAAAAGTGACTTTGATTTTCCATGCTGTTCTAGCAGACTTGTCTGACTGAGTGCATCAGTGGATGTGGCTAATGGTGAATTTACCAAATGAGTTGGGAGCTGTAGGGCCCTACATGTATATGGAAATCAAATGCCTGATTCAAACTAATAGCCCATGACTGTTCTTTGTAAAAACTAGAATTTATACATGAAGAAATGTTAACATCAGTACGTTTCCTGCAAAGAGAACATTTCATAGAGGTTGGGTTGCGTGGGCGTACGTTGCCTACATTTCAAAATCTGCCCACAAATGTCTTCTGTCTTAAACACGTCAAAAACTTGCCAGCAAAAAGTGACAGAGTATATCTCTCTGCAGTCAGAAATGTGATTGCATCATATGTAGACATATCCAGGCCAGCTTCAAGCTAATTAGCTCCAAACCCAACAGCAGCATTGCTTGAACAGAGCTGTAAGAGAGCTGGGGCACGTACCCTGGTAGTTTCATGGTGGGGAGGTCCATGGCACGTTGAACATTTCCATGTATTTCAGGGAAAATTCTTCCAGTTCCCCAAACATTAAAATATCAGTCGGGAAAATATTCTAAATTTCTTTTCAAAAGTGAAAAAAACATTAAAAAATGAAATCTGGAATGTCTTCCTAAATAGAATACCAAAAGCTTTAGATTTCATTTTCGGGGATGTCTCAATTTAGTATTTTTTTGCATTATTTGATGACATGTCAGAAATTGTAGTGCATGATGGAAGTGTCATTGCTAACAAACACAATGTGGTGTGTGAATCTGTGATAGAATAGGTGGAAGTTGAATACTCAGGGCGCTGCTGCCCAGCGCTGGCTGAAGCCATCTACACCAGCGTCCTCACCAAGTGTAGGTTGATGGCAAGGCAGAAAGCAGCCTGTGGCACCACAAGCTGCAGCTGGAGGCTCCAGGTGCCAAGGGCTGATGGAGATGCTCTGAAGATGTTGCTAGGAGCAGGGAGTTGTGCTGTACCTGGGTATGAAATTCAGTGCAGCAACAGGAGCCTCCATGTGCTTCGTTACGCAGTTAATATGAAAGAAAAACTCCCACTGTCTTCAGCCAATTGTAATTCAATTGTAAAAAAATTTGCTCCAGGTGGCAATTTGGCATCTGCTTTCATTCAACCCCTTCACTGAGGGATTGCAGGCGACACTAAGGAGTGGCTAATTTTGCACACAGTGGGCCAGAACCTCAGCTCCTACAAACCAGAGGAAGTACCATCAAATGTGAAGCAGCTCCATCAGTTTCCACCAGCTGGGGATCCTGGCTGTCCATCTGTCCATCCATCCATCCATCCAACCAACCTCTCTCGGTTGCAACAGCAGCTTAAAGCTGTGAGTTTTGGGCTGCAGCCCGGGACACGTCGTGGGGTTGCTGTTTGTGTCCACAGCCCCTTTAAACGTCTGCTCTCGTGCCGTGTTATCGCTCTGGCATTCCAGAGCGCTGAGCCGTGGCCTCAAGCAGCCAGAGGAATTTACTCCCTGAGTGCTAATTCCTGCTTTTTCCCCAGAAGAAGCCCATGGGACAGCTCCTGTTGCGCAATGAGGATGGGGTGGTCTCCTGCCAGTCTCCAGAGCTGGGCTCCGGTCTTGGTTCCCCCAGTGCATCCAGCTCCTCAGTGTGAGCTGGGTGATGGGACCATCATGATCCAGCCGTGGTGGGACTGGGACAAGCCCAGGGAGAAGAAAGGCTGCAGGATTGGGAGCTGCTGGAGGGCATCACCCTCTTCCACCCCTTCCAACCCATGGGTTTTCCTCAGCTCATCCAGAGGCAGAACTGGGATCTGGTCTGGAGAAGATGTGCCACGTCTTGGGACCTCACTCCTATTATTCCCCCTGATTTTGAGGACGAAAGGGAAGGTTTCTCCACATGGAGGGTAGCTCAGCTGCGGGACTCCTCGCCGCAGGGCGAAGCTGCAGCAGAGTTTCAGCACAGACTTGAATTCACAAGGGATAATAAGCAATCGTACGCTTGCAAGAGCAATAGTTTAGAAAATAAAGATGGGGGGAAGCGATAGAAAAGCTTCAGGATGGAAACCAGGCTAATTGCTTGGGTTAGGAGGTGGCTCAACCACATCTGCTTACTGCAGGGCTTTTTTGCTGCTGCTTCTGCTGTTGATGGAGAGAGGCTTTGGGACCAGCCGGGCTGCGGGGCTGGTGAATCATCCTGGGCGAGCTCCAGAGGAGCCAACAAGCTTTTCCGGAGTCTTTTTGTTGACAAGAACATTGTGCTGACAAAACAGCCCATTTTCCCCAGTCTAACCTCCTCCTTATCAGCCATTCGTTACAGGAGTGTTGGCTGACACGGGATCGTGGCAGAGGCAGATTATTAAGTTGTTGACAGCAAACTCATCCACTTTGAACAGTTATCATGGCAGGGAGCATCCACCACGCAGGCTGCTCCTGACAGACTCTCTCATCAGCCAGATGCCGTGTGTCGGGGAGCCTCCTTGAGACACACACCCCCATTTTCCCCTCTTAAGGTATTTAAATGAGTTTCCCAGCGGTGTCACGGTTGATTAGCCCCATGGTGCAATTTATGAGGGGGCACAGCAACAAATGGGCCTGGAAGTGCTTCTTACCTGTCCCTCCAGATGAGTCCATCTCTGCAAGGGAATAGGTGTGGAAGCAGGAAGAGGATTAATTGGGTGAATGCTGTTGTGACTGTTGTGCTAATGCCCAGGGAGAGGAAGGAGGAGCGCTGGACCATGCCTTCACGGATGGGGACAACCCACCTGGCCAGACCTACACCTTGCCAAGACCTCCATGGCTTTACTGATCTTTGGTAAAAGGCTACTGATTGCACCAAGTGGCTGAAAGCCTTTCCAAAGGCTGGGATTAGAAAACCTTTTGAAAGCACCTGTTTGGTGCTTTTTTCCCAGACCTCGCTGAATTTGTCCCCTCCTGAAACAGTGATAACAGGTTTAGTGGATGGGCTCGGCCGTCTGGGCAACTCTCAGAGCAGGGTAGGAAGGGAGGAGGTAGGAAGGACTGAAAGGAGAAGGAGGAGGAAGACTTTGGTGAAATGTCCTCATTTCTGCTCCTTTCCCTGCTGGGACACGGTGCTCCCCCCCCTTCCCTGCTGCTTTGCCATCCGGGCAGCTCCTCTGCTGATCACAAGGAAGCAGCAAGAACACCCCAAGCCCATGATGCAGCGCTGGAAAACTCAAGGTTTCACTTTGAAGTCTGCTGCAAAGATGAAAAGTCTTAATCAAAGCCAAGAGCATGTAAAACGGCAGACTCTAAAATAATTGAGCACTCCAGCCTTCTCCGGTAAGTGCAAACGGGAGGATTATTGTGGCGTGGGCAGTCAAACGTGTATAAGCTTTAATCTAACTGGAAGAGGACGCGGTGAGAGCGCGGCCATGCAGGCTCAGGCAGACACCGTACAAGACTTGCCAGAAAGTTCTGGCAAGTAAGTTGAAGGATGTTGGAGCTGGACTCTTTTCAGTGGTTTCCAGCGATAGGACAAGGGGCAACGGGCTCAAGCAGGAACATAGGAAGTTCCATGCAAATATGCGAAAAAACTTCTCTATGGTGAGGGTGACAGAGCCCTGGAACAGGCTGCCCAGGGAGGTCGTGGAGTCCCCTTCCCTGGAGATCTTCAAGCCCCACCTGGATGCTCCTGAGTGATGTGTTCTGGGCAACCCTGCTTTAGCAGGGGAGTTGGACCAGATGATCTCTAGAGGTCCCTTCCAACTCTGACAATTCCATGATTCTGTGATTCTACGCTCTCTGCCCTGCCCGGGATGGTGCTGGTCTCGGCTCTTCCCCTGTGCTGGTGCCCGGGACAGGGCTGCTGGGTTTGGCCAGCTCTTTGCTTGCAAGCCCCAGGAACAGCTGGTTTTGCAGAAGGGTTTCATCTACCTGGGGAGTCCAAGTCCTTTGCTTCAATTCCCTGTGTTAAAGGCTTTGAAAAGGCTGCGAGGCTGAAGAAGATTTAAAAGGTTTTAAACTGGTCATTGCTGGTGGGATGGGGACAAGACTGGATGTAGGCTTCATAAGAGAATTGTCTTCCCAGTGCTCTTAGGACAACGTGGCTGGAACAAGGGACAACCATGACATCCAGATGGGCCAGAGCCCATCTGCAATGCCATCTGCCATCTGCAAAGCCATCTGCAAAGAGCTGCAGAAATCAGGAGGGATGGAGAGGAGAGGGCTTGCTGCGGGCCAAGCTCTTGCTGGGCTCCAGCGACACCCTGGCTCCTTGCACTCAGAGCTTGAAGGGAAGACATCAGAGCTGGCCTGGCAGGAGGTGGCCTGGGCCACCATCTCGGATGATGTGGGGATGCTGGAGCAGAACCCAAACGTGCCCATTTCTCATTGCAGCCTTCGTGTCACGTTGGCTCCCGGCACTTCACAACCACGCTCCACGTGCAACGACATGCGCCCACGAATGAGCGTTTCAGACACGAGGAGGTTTCTGCCATTGAAAAAGTGCTTTTTCCCTGAATGGGAGAGCTAATTAGTAATTAGAGAGGAAGGAGCACCACATCAAGTAGATTTGCAGGTTCCTTTCTAGCCCATCGGGTTTGCAGAGAGCGAGGGAGCAGCTTCTCCTGCGAGCCGGCAGAGGGGAGCCGGGGGGACGGACAAAGGAGAGTCTTTAAGAATGAAGAGGACATGAGACAAAATGTTCTTGCTCAACGTTGTAAACAACCCTAAAGTGTTTTGAAAGACTCTGTCAATATAAATTACTGAGAAACAAGACGCTGGAATTGCAAAAGAGGAACCCAGCTGGAGAAAGGCTGCTCGCAGAGTGCCTCGCTGCCGTCCACCTCCGACACTCGACGGCGCTGGCACCGCTCTCCTCTGCCCTCACACATTCCTCTCTATTCTTCCCCCCTCTCACATGGAGGAGCTGCATCAAGTGCTCTGTGCAAGATGAGTGCATTAAAGCATCCTCCCATCCCAGCTCCCGCGGCCTTGCCAGCAGCGGGAATTTACCAGCAGAGCTCTCGGCGCAGAGTTTTCCTGCTGCAAACGCTTTGGGAATGGTTCCCTGTGCCAGCCCTGCCCGTGTTACAGCCAGACGAGCAGGAGCTGCACCCAGGGTGCAGGTCTGCCAGGTTCACTCAGCAGTGCCCGTGTCCTGCTCCTCTCCCTGCAGGCAGCTCATCCCCATCCCCACAGGGCAGCACATCATGGGGCTCTTGGCATTCACCATGGGGTAAATGTGATAGACCGTGGCCAGGGAGCTGCTGCTGTGCTGTAAATTCACACCCTGGGGTACCTCCTGTTAATGTTCTCATGTGGCCGTGCCTTCTCCTGGGACGGTGGCCAGAGCTCTGCGAGAAACAGCCGCGGTGGTGCCTGCCTGACTCAGCTCAAACAGCAGACAGCCCCGGCAGAAATGCTGGCAATAAAAAAAATAAAAAAAAAAAAAAAGCCCAAACCAGATCAATGCTCTGCTTTTAACCATGGTCTGGAGTGATTTGAGCTCCCGGGAGAGGTGGTTGGTGCCCGTTCCCCAGGCGCATCGGGATGCAGTGATGGGGAGAACAGTGGTCACACCCACACAAACCATGCTGTGGTACAGGCTGGGGCCAAAAATCCCATTTTGGGGTGTGTTAACCCTCTCCCAAAGAGATCAATAAAAAAAAAGAGCCTTGCAGGGGGTGTCAGTGTGGTGAGCTCCCAGCCCAGCCCCAGCACCAGCTCTCTTCCCACCAGAGCTCTGGTGGTAAATCTCAGGAGGATTTTCATTTTACCAGTGGGAGTTACACTTTCAAAACCTCTCTGGATCTGAGCTTAAATTACAAAAACAAAGGCTCCAAAGTCCATTGCAGTCCCTGAAATCATCTGTTTGCACCTCTGACATCCTAATCTGGTACCTGATGAGTAAGACAGATGAAACAGATGAAAACCAGGAACTTCTTCACCCAAAGGCTTTCTGACAATTCCCAATACCACCCCATGGATGGCATGAATCAAGGCTCCGCACTTCTTCTTTGCTGTTTAAAGCACAGGCATCAAAGTAGAGCTCCAGGAAGCGAGCTCTGCCTGGTGCAAAACCATGGCGTGCACATGGGGATGGTCTAAAGCCACCTGGGATTTCCACCGGCCCCGAGTACTTGAGCCCCGAGTTCAGAGCAAGGGGAGTCCTGCCGCATCCCCCCATCTGGAGAAGCGGCTTTACCAGCTACATAAATAAACTGGAGCAGCTTCATCCACCACTGCAATACAAACACGGCCGGGATGGCAGGAAGCCAAGCAGAGAGATAATATTTTTCTTAGATATTAGCCTCGTATGAAATCAGAGCAGAAGCATACTCTTAGAGAAAGTCTTGACGGGTACTAATGAGAGCTTCAGGTGGGCTTTTAAAATTTAACCAGAAAGTTGAGAAAATGATGAATTCCAACAGTCCTCCCTATGATTAAAGGGTCTCAGCGCTACCCCCCAGAGAGGCACCGGTAAGAAGTGCTTTTCAGAAGGATTTAGCAGTTATCTCTGCTTCTGCTTACATTACGGGAGGCTCCAGGAGAGCCAGCCGTGGTGCCCAGAGCTCACCAGTCCTTTACCAGTGGTGAGCACGGCTCTGCTGATGGCACTGGTGCCCACCGAGCCCTGTCCTGGCACAGAGGTCTCCGTGGGGCTGGGGGACTGGGCAGAGCTGCCCTTGGACCAGGGCTTCTGCAGCTTGTGAGAGCTGCAGGGCTTTGGGCAGAGCCTGGGCATCCCCAAGGGGAAGAAACCAAAGCAAGGACCGGAGAGAAGGTCTTCTCCCTGTGCACATCACTATCATTCTGTCGGTTCTGCCTCCCCTTGGGGGCTAAAAATGCCTCCCCTTGGGGCTAAAAATACCTCTCTGAGACACCAACAGGGATCCTAGAGCAGAGCTGGGGTGACACCTGGCCGGGGATGGGGGGGACTGGGAGAGGCAAAGGGAGAAACAGAGAGAAAAAGCCCATTTTCGCTTCCAGGGGAATGCTAGCAGCCATCCTGTGCGGGGGCACCGCTCCGCAGCCAGCCCGAGAGGAGCATTTTGGCCGCCGTCTCTCCCTGTCAGGCTGCAGAAACACGAGCCGATGGACGGTTCGCAGGAGCAGAACTAACAAGCCAACAAATCAGGCCGCTGCCATCTCCTCCGCCCCTCTCTGTCTGGTTCAATAACAGCCGATGGGGGAGGCTCCCAGAACTGCTGAATGGCTTGATAACCGGGAGCCAAAAACATTCAAAACCACACGTCTAAATTAATTCATCCCAAAGCGTCCGCAGACAGCAAGTTGAGGGGGTGAGGAGGGGGGGGATAGAGGTGGGGAGGGAGGAGGTGGAGGAAAAGAAATAGAAGAAGGAGAAACGACTTGGCCTCTTTTCAAGCCCTTTCTAAAAATGCTGAAAGAGTTTGGCAATACTAATAAAAACCCTGTGCAGCAGTTGCCCTAATTTCTCCGAGCAACATCGCCGGGACGCAGGCGACAGGATGGCTGTGGCATGTCAAATAAGGGCTGAAAAGGATGAGGGAAGGGTTTTAGAGGCGCTGGGTGTCGAAATGACGGTGGTAGGCTGGAGTCTGGTGGGATGGAGGGAGAGATCTGGGGCTGCTGGACCCCAGCTTGGATGCCTCCCGCCTCCATCTCTGCTCCTCCACAGCTCGCTCCAAAAATCCCCCCAGGTTTTCGTGCCATAAGCCGCTCTCCGTGCCCGTAGCTCAGCCCGGCACGCTCAGCCGACCACCTCGAGAACGGCAGAGAGGGATTTTAACATCACATAAAAGAGGCGCAGGATGTAAGGCTGTCTGCTGGAATGAAATTCAACAGAGCTTCGACGAGAGGCGGGCGAGCACAAAAAGCGGAGCGTTAGTATTCCGAGCGAGGGAGCCCAGCAGCCAGGCAGACTGCCTGCCTGCCCGCCCGTAACGCCATGAGGAGAACATTTTTGCTTCAAACAGCATGAAATCCATCCAGGAGAATAGTTTGAGACCACGCCAACTCAGCCTTCGAACCCCCTCCTTGGGAAGCGAGGGCTAAGGAAGCGCTATGAGATTCCTGCAGGCACGGGCGGAGGGGCCAAGGGTTTTGGAATTGCCACCAAAGCTGCATTTTGGGCTTAATTTCCATGAAAAAATGTCCATCACTGCAGAGCAGCACCTGCAGCACGTTGAGTGGTCATACCCAGCTTGTCGTGGCTAAAGTGGGATGCTTTGGAGTTGACTTCATCAATTAGAAGCTTTGGAAACAAGGTTCCTTAGGAATTTCAAGCTCAATACCTTATATTTTAGGATTCCAACATCAAACGTTATGTTAGCAATGGAGTTTAGATGACTCCATTCCTAGAGATGTCGCCTCTGACTCCTAGCTGGTTTTCCCAGCTATGGAACGACAGTTTTTCTAGGAGAGTGGTAGACCCAGGCACATGTTAGGGGTTGCTAACTCGAAAGGCTGACATTGATGTTAGCAACAGAACATATAAGGACTTGCAGCCCATCAAACCACCAGAACATCCAAGGTCAAAACCATTTTTGAGTCATCCCATCGAGTCTTACAGGGATATATATAAATAATTGTACAGGCTAAAGCTAACGACTGAATGCAAACACTCCCACTGCTGCAGAACTTGGTGACATTCAGCCAAAAGGTCAGTTTTCTCATGATGGTATTTGCATTCTCCATCTACATACATTAGAAGGAAAGCAAAGGAACTGAAAGAGGCAGATGAACGGCCTGGAAATGCTGACAGGTCTCTGGTCTGAATAGGGCCTTGCATTTATTTTCGTCCCTCTAACTATTAATGATGAACCACAAAACACCTCCTGGGGTACTGACTCTTTCACTCCTTCCAACCAAGAGCCCCTTTAGGGTGAGGACACTGCACCTGCAAGGGGCCAGGAGCCCCAGCAGAGCAAGGTGGGACATTGAGGCTGCTATATAAGACCATGCGTCACTCCGAAGATGCTGGGGACTCCTGTAGAGAATGGAATTGCTCAATCAGGCCTACTTTAACTGAAGAAAGAGGGATGTGGGAGAAGAAAACTCTTAACTCAAGTTCTATTAGGCTACGCAGCATTTTTAGGGTGCCCGTAATCTTGGTTAGTAGTTGAGGGCAATTAAAGATCGCAGAGGAAAACTCACAGCCTTCAGGCAGGGGGCCACTGGATCCCCATCTGACTCCAGGCCAGCCGTCTCCAGTCAGGATGAGTGAAAAACAGGGTTTTTTCTGTCTTTCAGAGCTGATGTCTGTTATCTAGGGAGTGCAGGGAGGGAAGAGGTGTTAGGAAATCTCTCTGACTCACTCTTAAAACTTGCTCAATCAAAACGTCCACTGCATGGAGTGTGATACATCTGAAGGATTTCTTCCTCTGAGCCCTCCCCGAGTTGCAGAAGAAGATATGGCTCCACAAGTTTAAATCTCCAGCTAATTGTAGATGGACTGCCCTGTTATTCTCCAAGCTCGCATCAGTCAAACCTTGTTTCTCTGCAATGCAGGACATAGGACACATCTGTACCAGTGATGACAGGCTTAGTCAGAGCACTTCTGAAGCCCAAGGCTTGCTCTACTACATGGCTGTTCTTGATGCAGTTTCTGCTGATAGCTGAGGCATCTCGGACAGCCGAATGCATCTTTTTAATCAAAAAGAAAAAGGCTGCAGTTTACACAAACCTGGTGAACCTTGTCCTCAAAGCCTGATGAAGGATCAAAGTCAGATAAGCCTCCTCCTTGCTCCCCAGAACAGGCTGGCACTCTGGCTTCTTGACTGTATATGCATTTTGAGTCCCAGTTAGGACTTTAACCACAGCAGATGGTTGAGAAGAAAGCAAAGACCCTCCAGAGCAGCCAAACCTGGGACATGGGCTGTGCTACAACAGAGGAGACCGATGGTGGGGTCCAGCTTGCTCCTCTCACAGGTACCAATACTTTGAAGCATCTCCTGATGCATCTTTATGAGAGTGTGTTCGTGGGGGAGACATCCCGTCCTGGCTTTGGGAGGTGTCAACTCTAAGCCCTCGGCTAGGGGAAACCATCAATAAAGACTCAAAATAGGAAATGCCTTCGAGAAAAAAAAATTTAGGGGGAAAACGAGTCTTTGCTGATCTTATCAGAGGGGAAACGGGAATCGGGCTTTTGGGAGGAGACATTTCCCACCCTGAGGGCTGCCAAGCCCCCCCCATGCTGCAGCCAAGCCCTGGCAGTGGCCGTGGGCAGGATGCAGGAGAAGGCCTCTGCGACATTTCTTTCAAAAATAGAGCAGGGGTGACCCTTTCTTTCCAAACTCCTCCCGGGAAGGAGCCGCCCTCTCCCCAGCGCCTCGCTGTCCCCTCGCTCTGCACCCATTAACCCCTGGCTTGGCTCTGGGGGGGTAGGTCCCCCCTCTCCTGCTGCTGCTGGCTTCCCATACGGCCCCAAAAAGTTCAAGGTGTAAAGTGGGACAGGGACCATCTAGATTAATCACGGGGGCTCCTCCATGCCCCAGCCCCCCGGCAGGGCTGTGAGCCAGCCAGGCAGGAGACATCCAGAGCTCACGGTGGAAGAGGAGCTCTAGCAGAATTTTTAGGAGAAATGCCAGATCCCTGCAAGTCATCAGCATGAGACAGCCCCACGCCGCTCGGCTCTCTCAAGACAGATGTTTCCAGGTGTGGCCAGCCAAGACCATCAGGCCTTCAAGTCAAAACAATGACACTTGCAGAGGTTTGGGGTCCAGAGGGTTACACGCCGCTTCAGCGGGGAAATGAGGGGTGGCGATTTGGCAGATGACAAGTGGCAAAGTCCCACGAGTCCCCTTTAACAGGCTGAAGATCGGTTTGTGGATCCAGGCCATCTCTGCCGCTGGGTTTGCGCCTGTTTAAAAATCAATAAAATAATACTGGGCTTCTGGAGGGTGTTGTGACACTCCGTGGATGTGGCTGGAGTGTTTTTAAGTTCCTCCTCTGGAAAGAGCTCTGCAAGTGCAAATTGAAATAGCTATTAACCTTTTCCTGGGTCGTGTACAGACCAGTTTCGCTCCAGCATCCAGGAGATTCAAGTTAGGATCAAGGGTCCCTTCTGCAGGATAATAAAATATAGTTAAAAGCTGTGTTCAGATGGATTTGTCACCCAAAAGAAAAGGAAAGGGGGAAAGAAGAAATCGTGAGCATCCCTATTGAACAGGGGAGGGGATAGGGGAGCCAAAACTGCAGCCAGAGAAGGAGCTGAGATTTTACCTCCGCTCTCCAGAGTCTCAGCCCAGAGCCCTGCTCTCCCGAGCATCCCTCCTGGTGCTGCTGATGCTCCTCTCGCCGTGGGAAGGATTGCATCTACTGCGGCTTCATTACCTGCAGGGCACGCGGGCTAATTACCAGCCACACACTCCGGCAAATGGCTCTGCCACAGAAAACTGTTATTGACTGAATAAGAGTGTAGGGGAACGGCCCACTCTCTGCTAAGGTAACCTCCTTTTTCTAAATGGTTAATCTCCAACATTAGAGCTAGTGTGTTAAAGGAGGTTTAGGACAATTTAATAGCTCATAAAACTTTATGGTCCCAGTTGAAATTGGAGTGATAACTCTGGAGTGTAAAGCTATACTTTGCTAAATGTCTCCCTTAGATTTTTTATTTTATTTTATTATTGGAAACTTAACATCTGCTACAGCAAAATAAAACGGAACAATTTTCACTGTTGAGAGACGTGAGCATTCTGCTTCTCTTCAATCTGTTTATATGTTTATTGCTTAAAACCTTGGCGTCAATATTTTCCTCGATTATTAAGATTTCAATCACTGCAAGGAAGGGAGAGATAAAATAAGGCAAAACGGAGCCATGATCAATTCAACCTGTGAGCAGAACAGAAGCCATGAGGATGCTAAATTATAGGCATCGACATTGTCTGGAGTACTTTTAAATTTCAATTAATGATATGATTCCTTGGTCAAATTTTGTCTGCAACATAAAGCAATGTGCAAATCATCACAAAAAGGGAAATGGGGAGGATCCGGAAGGTGTTTGACCTCTAACAGTCCCTGTCTCGGTACAAGGTGCTGCAGTGCCTCAGTTTCCCCAGATGTCAAATGACTCTTCTCCTCCCGAGTAGAGCCCCACAGCGGAAAGGCTCATCCCAAAGGCTGGGTGTCATTGCTGCACTGGGCCATGCTAAATCCCTACATCTCTGGCAGAACATGTTCTTCCCGAGTCCCAGTACTGAGGGGTTCTCTATAATGCCCAAAACATTGTTTTTTCCTCCAAGAAGTACCTATTTGCTATTCTTTCCCAGTTCTTTTTGCTGTAAATCTCAATTCGCGCTTTGAGGCCACATATTTAAGGGGAAAAAAATATGTTTCTAAAAGAGCCGTATGAGAAATGAACCGGTGACTTATGAAGCCAGAACAGCCAGAGCGTGAGCAGCGATTCACAGGGAAAATGAAATGAAAATGTTAGTGAACTCCCGGGAAGGGTGCTCCGGCGGGGAGGGGGCCAGCGCAGCCCAGCACAGGCTCCTGCACCGCTGGTCTTTGGTCCCTGGGGCATATTAAAGTAAGTTTGGGATTTATTCAAAGGCCCTTGTGTCGAAGAACTCGGTCCAAGTCCCAAAGCTGAGAGCCTGGAGATCTGGTTTAAGCCTGGCTCTGATTTGGTGTCCCTCGCTCAGCACATCACCCAGTGCTTCGTTCCTCGAGTCACTGGTGATGACTGGGGGCTCCTGGAGCCCAGAGGGCCAGGCTTTCCCCCCGTTGCCAGCAGTCCCCCAAAGACCCTTCTCTGTAGTTTTGCGTATTTGAATCGCCGCTTGGAACATAAGAAAACCATTTTGGCACGGACCTGACGAGAGCAGGACGTCGTGTACAGGCTTGAAAGGGCTCGTTCCTCCCTGACAAGCCCCAGCTCTGGCACGTCCCCGGAGGGGCTGGACGCTGCCTGGCTGGGCTCGGCGTGGGAGGACACGAGGGGGCAACCCACCCGTCCTGAAGAGTCGGCTCCTCCACTTTCCCCTGACGTGCTTCCCCGGGGCAGATGGTGGCATGCACAGATGTCCTGATTCCTTTTAATTCCTCCCCAGTTTCTCCTTGCACAGAAGGAGGTGGGTTCCCTGCCTGGCAGCCGCTTCCTGAGCTCAGGGCAGCTTTTCACGGGCTCTTTCCCAGATTGTCCCCTGATTCAGCAAATACCAGGGCAGCGGCTGAAGAGTTAAAGAGCCTCTTGTTAAGTTGCCCCCAGGGATCCCTTCCCAAGCCTCAGTCTTGGCCTTTGCTGAAAGATTTCCTCCTTCCATGAGATGTCATTTAGGCCATTAGGGGATCTTTTTTGCAGGGAATAATGCCCATCCCTTACATGTGGTCCCCTTAATTAGTGATTAGGATAATGCAATATTGAAAAAGCAAGGCACAAATTTAATTAGTTGTGTTTTATCAGGGTAACTAAGGAGAAGGGCTCCCCCCCACCCCCACCCCCGGACTCCACCGGAGGAAAGGGATCGATACTGAACATCTATTTTCACTAGAAAACAATCGGAGCTGAGGGCTGTCTGCGGGGCCGCGGGGCGTGATGGAGCGGCCGCCCACCCCCGCCGTCCCTGCCCCACCACAAGGGCTGGTAAATAAATGATCGATATCTCCAGAGAGTATCTGTGTATTCTCAGCAAACATTACGGAGCAGCTAATAGGAGCTGACACATAGCTATAGGGAGATGGCTTCCATTGCTCAATTAACTAATTATCTTTTAAGCTGTTCTGACTCAAATGGGAAATAATGGCAGAGGAGCTTGGCTTTTGCATCTATTTTCCTTTCCGGCGAGTTGGTTGGTCTGTTTTGCAAGAGAATCCCTTCCCATAGCTGCCCTCTCGTCCCCCTGGTTCGCCCGGGGCCACCGACCCTGGAGAAGAGAAGGCTCCAGGGAGACCTTAGAGCCCCTTCCAATATCTAAAGGGGCTACAGGAGAGCTGGGGAGGGACGCTTTGTCAGGGAGTGCAGTGACAGGACAAGGGGTAATGGTTTTACATTGAAAGAGTGGAGATTTAGATGAGATACCAGAAAGAAATTCTTTCCTATGAGGGTGGTGAGAGCCTGGAACAGGTTGCCCAGAGAAGCTGTGGCTGCCCCATCCCTGGAGGGGTTCAAGGCCAGGCTGGATGGGGCTTTGAGCAACCTGGTCTGGTGGGAGATGTCCCTGCCCAGGGCAGGGGGTTGGAACTCAATGATCTCTGATGTCCCTTCCAACTCTGACCATTCTATGACTCTATGACCCAGCACGGCCATGCCCACACGGTGTCACAGCCCGGGAGCTGCCACCACCTTCCTTCCACACCGGTCCCCGGCTGCCGGGGTTCCTGGCGTGCCTCCGTGCTCCTGAGATGAGCTAACACGTCTGTTTGCTCTGCAAACCCTGCTCGGGGAGAGATTGCGAGAGGTGTTTCCTCCTTGGCAGGGCTGGTGTACACACAAACTCGCCTTTATTTACGTGCTGCCTTCTTGCTCCGAGAAACCTCCCATCTGGGCACAACACACGGCAGGGTAAATCAGTGCCAACGAGTCGATAAGCGGCCTATCTTTGTGTGGCTTAATAAAGCCGCCAGACAGTTCCCAGTCTACCTTCTCCTACCTCTGCCTCTGCTCCCTAATTGTTCGTTGCCTTCCTGCATTTCATCAAATACCGGCAGCCTGGCCCTGCTGGGTGAGGAACTGCAGTCAGTCAAAGGGACGGCGTGCAGGCACTTGTAGCTCAGATAGGAAGATAAAGGTTGGAAGAAAAGAGAATTATTCTCATCTTGTTGAGTTGAGGGAGAAATAAAAGGGTTGCTGGGGGTTGCAGAGAGCAGTGATGGCCACCACGCCGAGGGTCCCAGGCTGGCGCGGTGGCCACGAGGGCAGCCAAGTTAGACTCAAAACCACATCATGGGCTTGAAAGGAGGTCAGGCTTCAAAAAAAAAAAAAACAATAGCAAAGCTAAAACATGAACTCACACCCATTGATTGAATCAGCCCAGCCCGATGCTGATGCTGCCCCGGGTCCTCGCCGGAGAGGGGAGGCAGCGGCACAAAGGGAGAGGGGCTGTGAACCCAGCATCCCCGCAGGCCGGGGGGGGAGCGGAGCCTTTCACGATATTTAATGCTCTCTGGTGCGATTTCGTATATAGAGATCAGTCAGGCTTTGATAAGATCATAGCAGGAGGACAGGAGGAAATTGCAGTCTTGCCCAATGCTTGATCTTATGCTGCTGAACTTGCTGTATCTGGGACATTATAGTCCAGCCTTAATAGCATCATATTAAGCTGAGACAATGCAGCCCTGTGACCTTGCGATGCTTGATAGCCATATGTGCTATTTTAATGAAAAATTGGGACTTAAGTAAATGGCTGCCCATCGGCAGAGGGCTGTTAACGGGATCTTGCTCCCAGCAAAGCCCGGGCCGGGGGGAGGGCAGGGGATGGGAATTGGGATGTAATAGCCATAATCATCCCTCAGTGAATGACCTTCAGCCTCCTCTGATGATGGTCCATGATGCTCGCGGGGAGCTGAGCCCGACAGGATCACCACCACCCCGGGGGCTGTGGGCTCTGCCGCTGGCTCTGCCTTTGGGGTGCGCCCCGGGTTGGTGATGGGCCTCGGTTCTCCCCCACCTGGAGCCGAACACACTGCTGCCACATCACTTGGAGACATTGAGGACAAAAAACAACCGTACTCCCAGCTCCACTCCAACCTCCCCCGTGCCATCACCCATCACCAGCGAGCAGGGACCCGGGGCGGACACCCCTTCCAGGCACACGCAGGGGGGTTCCTCCCCCAACAAATTGAAGCTGTAAATATTGATAGCCTTCTCTTCCAGGGCTTTTTTTTTTTTTTTTTTAGTGCCCTCTGATACTTAGAAACTATTAAGCGCACCCATCATTACTAACCTGCGAAGTAAATGCGTCCTAATGGGCAGGCGAGCTACGCTGGCCCCAACAAATCATTTCTAATGAATAGCACCTGGCACATCCATCACCCTTAAATGCCAAAGCAAATCCATCTGCGTTAGCCGCTGAAAAGAGCCAGGCAGATCTCGCCCTCCCTTTCTTCCCAAGGTAGGGGCGGGTTTGGCTTGTAACACGTAAGTGTGACTGTTTCCAATCTTTTCCCATTCCCGCAGTCAGGATCTTCAAGGCGCATTTCTCAATAGCCGGGCTGCTCCGGCGCACAATGGCGAGAGGTCGCTGGCAGCGGCATGAAAGGTTTTAAATAGAAACCAGCGTTTCTCCCTCGCGCGCACACAATGCTTCCCTGACCCTTTCCCGACCTCACCCTCAAATCTGGGGTTCACAGCCCCAGCCTTGAACCCGGCTCTGTTTTTTCATGTTTGGCCTCTCTATTTCCTGAGGTCAGGCAGCCCACCGCTCCATTAGCATGAAGCAACTCAGGGCTCATTTGCCAAAACTGACATCCTGGGAAAGTCCTGATGAATTTATGAATTGGAGGCTACAGATGCCAGTAAAAGAATTAAGGACTTATTTATTTATATATGTATATGTTTTTATCATTTGCAGGAAATCAGCTGGGATGCTGCTCTTCTCTTTCTCTGAAAAGCGCCGTCAGCCTTGAACGCTGTGAAGGCTGCGTCAGCAGTAGTTTTCTTTTAAAGAGGAAAAAACACATTTTTAAAGGTCTGTTGTTTTTGTGGTTGCTGCTTTTTTGTTGTTGTTGTGTTGTTTTTTTTTTAAAGGAAAGGCCAGAGGAAGGAAAGTTTGGCGAGCAGGAGGGCGAGGGAGCCGGGCCAGCGTCCCCGCGGGGTGAGGTGCTCTCACCTTGCAGAACGTCGCGATTGCAACACCGAAGCAAAGAGGTAAAATTTATATCCCATAAATCACATGTCAAGTGCCTGCAAGGAGAGGTCATTAAGCAGATGTATGAGGCAAGAGGCAAAGTCCATCCATTTCAGAAGACGTTCCCAGTGTCAGCAGCTCTCCAGAAGCCTCGAGAGGCAGGGATCCAACCGGAGCAGCAGCAGCAGCTTTCCTGATAGTCTTATTTATTTCCTCCTCTATTTATTTGATTGCGCTTTCTTTATTGGAATAACTTCCCGGGCTTTCCCCTGTCAGAGCCGCCCGACGTGGGGGATGCGGGGCGGGAGAGAGGAGGGTAGCACATCAAACAGCTCGGGAGGCACGGAGGGATGGAGTGATGGATGGAGGCCGCCCTGTGATTAATAATCAAACCGAGAGCTTTTACTGGGAGTCATGTGGAAAATGTGGCTTTGGAAACATTTGTCTTCGTCCCACAAACAACAAGTGGTGTTTCTCTCCCTTTCTTTGTTTCTCACCCCCTTTTCCTCCCTCCCTCTCCCTCTTTTGGCTTTTCTTGCCCAGATTCACCGATTAAAATCTTTTCCATCCTTTACCTGCTCCAAGTGGCTCCTGTTCTGGTTTGATTTATGCTTTGCTTATCTCAGGCTTCAGTGGGAAAAATAATGACCAGATAATAAAGAGCACTAAGTAGCTTTTCCAATGACATGGCATCCGCCGCACGGGACTGGGCGTTGGAGGAGCAGGGAGGGAAACGCTGCGATGGCCTTGGGCCAAAGCGGAGGGAGGATAACGGGGAGAAACACCGCTCCCGCCGCGGCTGTGGTCCAGCAGCATCTCACCGGGTGAAAGCCAGGGGCATCTTGCAGCCAGGGCCTCGCCAGCCCCTTCACAACATGCCAAGGAGAACAGACCCTGCATTTCACTCAGCAAATTGATGTTGTGATTTTGCCGGGGATTTTGACTGTGTTGCAGATGCTGTTGGTGCAGCCAGGGAGATACAGGGATACACTTGGTCCAGGACACGGGTTTCTCTCCAGCAGACTCACCAGGATGCTCTTTCCCGCCTCCTTGTTCATCTCCTGGGCAAACCCTGCCAAGGGGAGAGAAGAACCCCAGCTCCATCCTTTGGCTGACTCGGGGTGCCCAATCCCCGCTGCCTCCTGCAGCTTCTGGGTCTTGCTGCTCCCACGGGATCTCCAAAAGCTCCAGATCCATGGGGCTTCCCCCACAGCAGTAGGGATCAGACTTTACGATAGGGCTGGGACCCATAGGTTTCCCTGCCTTATTCCTTGCTGTCTGCAGGGACACACAGCTCCGCTGTTCCAGCTTTCCCCAGTCCCTGCACCAGTGTCATCTGGTTAAAGAATTGCCATTAATTTTAGGGTAGGAAGGGACCCATTGTTTAACTGTGTGAGCAGGGAAAAGGGAATGTTTTTGTTGCCAATAAACTATTTTTAATTGTAATGTGGATCCAGCATGGCCAGTGAGGTGCCTGCTGAGTGGGAATGGCAGGTTGGTTGTAGAAGTGGGATGGCAGATCATGGGGAGAAGCTTTGCAGGGACAAACGTCTGCCCTGTGTGAGCCTGCACCCACCAGCGCTCGGTCGGACCCAGAGGCAGCAGTAGCCAGCCCCATCCCTCCCAGTACACATTTCCAACAAATGATAGAATCATAGAATGGTTAGAATTGAAAGGGACATCATAGATCATCGAGTTCCAACCCCCTGCCCTGGGCAGGGACACCTCCCACCAGACCAAGTTGCTCAAAGCCCCATCCAGCCTGGCCTTGAGCCCCTCCAGGGATGGGGCAGCCACAGCTTCTCTGGGCAACCTGGGCCAGGCTCTCACCACCCTCACAGCAAAGAATTTCTTCCTAATATCTAATCTAAATCTCCCCTCTTCCAATTTAAAACCATTCCCCGTCATCCAAACATCCCCAAAAACACGCTGCTTGGCTCAATTTAAAGGGGAGAAGGGACACACACCAGCAGAGGACTTGCAGCATGAAATTGTTGTAGAGGAGGGGCAGCAGAGGTCACAGAATCCAATGGGGTTGGAAGGGACCTCTGGAGATCGTCTTCTCCATCCCCCTGCCAGAACAGGTCCACCCAGAGCAGGTTGCACAGGAGCGTGTCCAGGCGGGGTTTGAGTGTCTCCAGAGACAGAAACTCTACCACCTCCCAGCCTCTTCCAGGGCTCTGCCACCCTCAAAGTAAAGAAGTTCCTCCTCATGTTTAGGTGGAACTTCTTATGTTCAAGTTTGTGCCCATTTCCTCTTGTTTTCTCCCTGGGCACCACTGAAAAAAGACCGGCCCCATCCTCGAAGGGACCTAATGCCGGGTCCCTTCTGGCTTTAAATAATCCTAAAAAATAGACGTCTCTGGATTGCCTCCTGGCTCCTTCCAAGGAGTGAGGGGCGCCTGTGTGAGTTTGTCAGGAAAGGTGTGTGGGGGGAAAAACGGGTTTATTTGTCCCTCTCCTCTGGCCGGGAGCCAGCAGCTCACACCTCCGGCGGCACCGGAGCCCTTTGCGCCCAGCAATACGTTCCCCGCACCGTAGGCTCTATAAATACGTGTGCATGACAGATTTGGCACCGCGTATTCCTGTAAGTGATGTAATCTTGGGGAAGTTACTTAGCAACCATGGAAAATGTTTTGGAGGCTCTAATTTTTCAGTATGGTAAAATGGTATATTTATGCAGTGCGGCTAATCATCTCGCTGGCGAGTCAGCGACGATGATCTCATTTTCTTCATCATTATTTTATGTGAATTGGGCTTTTAGCACTAAAGAGACCACAAAGATTTAATTCAAAAATGTGATTGCTTTATGTTTCCAGGGTATCATTAACATGGCATCTACGCAAATAACCATGGTAACAAACTGGTAATTAGTACATATATGGCACTTATTATTAATACAGAAACAGGACAAGTTCCAAATCAGCGCAGATTACAGTACATTATTACCATAGTAATTACCTGCAGTAACACACACAAATTGAACTAAATGGCCAATTGAACTAGAGTGAATGGCTTTTTATTCCAGTCCCTAAATAATGTGCATTCTTGGCTGAGTAGTTCAAGGTAAATAAAACTGTTTTAAATTTATTGCCAACTTTTTTTTTTTCCTTCCCTTTGGTGGGGAAGGGCTGGTTATGGCAGGAGTCAAGAACTTTTTTGCCGTGCATACAGTATAATTATTGTACAGACTAAGCCATTCCTGACTCCCATAGAAAGACAAAGAGGGTAAAAGTTATTAGTTTCTATTTTATTAGTGGGTTTATTTCTGTAATTTCAACCATAAAGTAACATTCAACATATCTAAAAGAGCCAATGCCAAATAACGTAGGTTCTAACTTCAGTTGGTTTCTGGAAGGGCTTTTTCTGAGAGCAAAAGAGAAAGAATATCTGCATTTGGAAGAGACCAGAAAACTAGACATTCTAAAAATTATCACATTTATTAAACTAATGAAAAAACAAGGTTTTGACTTCACACTGACCCCCATAGTTTGGGGCCTCAATTTAAAAGTATTGATCCCACGAACCCCGAGTCAAACCCAACAAGCCGAGCGCAGTGGCTGGAGCGGGCAGTGCCGAGACGAAACCAACCACCAAAAAAAAAGATAAAAGCTTCAAATTGCTTCTTACTCTCCTCATTTTTCTATGCTATGTTGGTGCCCTGATGCCTATCACAGCCCAGGGGGGAGCCAGAAAGCCTATTCCCAGGGTGCTGGAAGATGCTGATGCCGCAGGGCTCGGAGGAGCCAGGAGCAGCCGGACCAGTGGGGTGCTGCAGGGAGGAGCCTTGTAAAGGTAAAAGCCATCTATCCTTTCGAAATTTTTTTCCCTTTCTAAATGGAAATAACATTTAGCGAGTGGCTTTCAAAAGAAATCTCTGCCCGGCCTCTAAGTCTGCAATTAATTGCGCCGCAGGAGTGCACACGCGCGTGCAAGGCACGCTCCGCGTGCTCACGGGCAGCCGGTCCTGCAGGTGCACGGTTCAAGACCTCTTTCTTTTTTCCAGCTTTACCTCTTGAAACGATTCTCCCGGGTTCTTTGCGTGATGATGATATTACCATTCACTTTGTATTTGGAAGGGCTCTCTTCCAGCTGACGGTTTTTTCTGCCCGAACCCCCACGGAACAAGTCCTCGGAGCGCAGAAGCGGCCCCAGACCAGCCAGATGAGGTGCTTCTTGACTCCCCAGCACCAGCAAGAATTAAAATTGCAGTTATTCACAGATTTCCCGCCCCCCCCTCCCTTCCTTCTCTTTCCTCTAGACAAGCATTATTATTTCCACTCGCTGCCGGTGATTCAGACAATCCCATCCCCTGGGCTGCCTGGGTTGTACGTTCAGGTTTTGTGATGGAGACAGGCAGGACGTGAGGGCTTCGCTGCCGTGGAGGGCGTCCTACACACGGACCTGTATGAGGGGAAAGAAAGTGGAGAACTTTCCCCACCAGAAAACTGCTTTATTGTGTTTTTTACTGTGCGCGCTTCTGCCAGGCACGCTGGAGAATCATTGTTGCCTTAATCAGGACCATCTCTCATTGTACTTCACCTTCCTCAATTCAGAAGAAAATTATTATTTTAGCAGGCAAGCATTTAATTAAGTTTCACTGTGTTTGCTTTGGCGCTCGCAGCATGGAAAAACTCCTCCTTTTAACAACGATCCACTGAACGTGGGTTCTGATAAAGCCAAATTCCCTGTAACTCAGCTTTCTGCAATCCCCTCTCTATTCTCCGTGCAGATCCCCTTCTTCTTGCAGATCCCCAGCCCAGCTAACCTCGCTGGGGTGCTCTCGCCATGCCAGAAGTGTAGGTAACCCCTTCTAGCAGGCAGCAGAAGCAGGAACACTTCTCATCCCTGCATCGTGCTGCCTGCCCACTCCTCCCCCTGCACCCCCCCCCGGCCTGACTCACAAACTTGCCACTTCAAATTAACACCCATTAGGGCTTATTTCCATCACGCTCTTCCTACGCACCCACAGCCGAGCATTACCTGGGTTCAAAACAGGGTTTGAGCCTTGTTTTGATGCTGAGTTTATCCCGGGTTTTGTTTCCTGGAGGGAGGTTGCCCTCATCAGAATTGAAAGCATCGTTTTGGAGGGTGGGAATGCAGTGGGGTTACCTCCGCTCCTGGGCTCAGTTATTTAATCCAGCAAGTCCACGGCAGGTCAGTCCTAAGGGGTAAAAGGCTCTTTTTTCCTCTGTGGTGCCAACAGCCATGGGCAGCTCATCTTTGTAAGTGATTGTGAGCTGCTATTGCGGACTGTTCTTCCTGTGCTGGCCATTTTTTAGTTTAATTTTCTCAAAAACAATTAGGGGGGGAGAAAAAACCACTATAGACTTGGTGTCTTCAGCTCCCAGCCCTGCTCCACTAGTGATCATCAGGAGCTGGGACCTTTCTCAGCCCAAGCAGAGGCTCAGGTACCCCCAGAGAAGCCCAGCAGCCAGACCTGCCCTAAGGACAGCCTGAGAAATCACAGAATCATAGAATCATAGAATGGTTTGGGTTGGGAAGGATCATCTAGTTCCACCCCCCTCCTCCACACCTCCCACCAGAACAGGTTGCTCAAAGCCCCATCCAGCCTGGCCTTGAACCCCTCCAGGGATGGGGCAGCCACAGCTTCTCTGGGCAACCTGGGCCAGGCTCTCACCACCCTCACAGCAAAGAATTTCTTCCTATTATCTCATCTCAATCTCCCCTCTTTCAGTTTAAAACCGTTCCCCCTTCTCCTATGGCTCCTCTCCCTGATCCAGAGTCCCTCCCCATCTCTCCTGGAGCCCCTTTAGGGACTGGAAGGGGCTCTAAGGTCTCCCTGGAGCCTTCTCTTCTCCAGGCTGAACCCCCCCAACTCTCTCAGCCCCCCCTCCCAGCAGAAGGGCTCCAGCCCTCCCAGCATCTTCATGGCCTCCTCTGGACCAGCTCCAACAGGTCCACATCTTTTACCACCACCCTGTGCCATGGCCACTGCCTCACTGCAGCCCCTTCCCAGCTCCAGAGGCCAAACCAGTCACCCCAGGACCCTCCCAGACCCCAGCAGCCCAGCAGAGCTGTGCATGGGTCAGAGCAGGACCACACAGCCAGCCCCTCACACCCGCTCCCTGGACTAACCACCCGGGATGCAACATCCCACTTTACCTTCAAAACCTCTGAAGGATAGAGCTGGACTTTATTTTCTCCCTCCCCTCCTCTCTTCTTGTTACTGTTTTGTTTTGCAGCAGTTGCTGCTGTTGCCATGCTGTCTCCTTTTGTTGCTATGGATTAATAGTGGTTTTTACTTATTTTTATGTATGTCCTGGGAACATGATTGCTTAATTTGCCCTGCAGGTTTGTGGGCCTGACAGGCATTTCCACATCGTCCCCGGTGCTCACCTTATCTTAATCCAGTTCTGGGCTGCTGGCAGGGTAAATACCTGCAGAAATGTTCCCTCGGAGCCCTGGGACCGGTATTTGCCCCAGCAAGCGGCCAGGGTGTGAGCAGAGGGGACGTACTGTTCCTACAACCTGCGCCGTGTCCTCTCTGCTGTCATGGGGCTGTTTTTATCTAACCCAGAATAACAACTCGGAAGCCACCAGCGTAATGGTCTACCAAGCCTGGGCAGAAGGTCGGGCTCCAGCTGTCCTCCACGGACCTCTAGAGCCCAAAGACGACACATATTGGAGGGCTCACACAAAATATGTTCCTTTATGTTATTATAGAGGGCAGTAGGATTTTGCCTCCAGCTTTTTCTGTCTCTGGAAAAATCCTGGTGGCTAGAGAAGGGCTGGGAGTCCCCAGGGAGCATCTAAGCTGGGCCATGGGAGAGTCTTTTTGTCTCCAGCATCTAATGTGGTGATGGGAGTGAGGGTGTCGGAAAGAGAACAGGAACAAAGTGTTTCCCAGTGATTTTAGGCGGTTGGGTTGTACGATGTGGAGTCAGAAGACTCAGTGTGGGGAGGGCTCAATTCCTGAAGCCATTTGGTCAAAGCCCAGGTCATCGGTGCCCCACAGCCCCCAAGGGCTGGTCCATTGTTGCCAGCTGCAGCAGGGTCCAGCACGGCTGCTCTGAGTACCCCTGGCCACCCCTGCAACGTCACTTGCCACCAGCCGGTCCAAGAGGAGGACTTGCATAAGGAAACCCCTGCAGCTTTGTGGTTTCATCGTGTTACACAAACGTGAAAGCACAAGGAGGGGTTCAGGAGGGATCTGCTCTGGGTCTGGTTCCACTGCGCGCCCCTCGTGGGATAGTCTGCTTTATGATGTTAAGACAGGCCTTTAATTGCTCTGCGTCTCCCTTCTCCCCACATGAAATGGGGAAAACAATCCATCCTTTTGTCCCGTTATTGAAATCTTCAGGGAAGTGACTTTGTCCTATTATTATTTTTGCATTTGGCTCACCACAAGGGCCACTGAGCCCTAATGTGCTAATGAATATGGATGCAGGGATCGGTCTCTTGCCTTCTGTAATTAATCTTGCCTCCATCCTACTGGGTCATCTAATGAGCAATACTCAGACAAATATCCCCCTGGAGTCGTGAGCCTCGGCGGTTCCTCGGTTGCACACATCAAAGGGGAGCTGGTGACATCATGGAGATCACAGAAAACATCAAGTCTGTCTGTCTTGGAGGGGGGGGAAATGGCTTCTCGCAGATCCACAGCTGGTGGGGCTTTTAATTACACAAGGGCTGAGGAACATTCCAACCATAACATCCTGCAGCCTCTCTGCCACCAGACAACGCGTCTTTTATTAGCATAGGAATGTATCTTTAATAAACTGGAGGGTTTTAACTTGTCAGAGGGTGCCAGGGACTGGATCCATGGTCTTTTTTGGCCGGGCTGTTGCATGGGCAGGAGGGCAGGTTGTCCCTCGGCTGCCCTGGTCCCCTGCCCGTGCTGGGGTGATGCTCGTTGCTCTCTGGGCAACCCTCTGGTCCCAGGCACCCCACGCTCTTACAAGGGGGTGACTCGACAGACCCTCCATGAGCATCTTACAGCATCTTCCCTGCAGTCCCACTAAATCCATCCTGCGAGGAGAGGGGCTGACAGCACACTTGAGCTGTGGGTGAGGCTAAAGTCATTAAAGCAAAGGAGCAAGTTCATTCCGCAGCTTTAATTACCTCTGCCATCATCAGTGCCCGTCTCTTTGCACAAACTGGGTTTTGGGGGGTTGCTCCGGGCAAGTAAATTTGCTTTCTCCAATTCCAAAACTATTGTCACCATCTTCCTCACCACTGTGTGGGAATATATATGAATAAATGTACCATCCCGTGTAATTCAGCAGGGTTTGGGGCTTTATTTGAGGTTTTTCTTCGCCCTGCTTAAAGGGAAGGTGGCGCTGAGGGATTGCTCCACCAAGTAGCAAATCTCCCATATTGTTCCCTCTCCTTCTTTTATCCGGAGCGGGTGGTAGCAAGGCAGCCTGGAAAAGCCTGCTGTGTGGCGAGGTGTGCAGCCCTGCAAACGGCTGTTTGCTTTAATCAGTCGCGGAGGAGCCCGTGGGGGCCGGGAGAGGTGCGACGCCGGAGATTTGTTCTATCGATTATCCCAGCGCCGGGAGGGGAGGCATCGAACACGGGGAGCGGATAAAAGCCTGGGAGGTGAATAGGGCTATTGTGGGGTTTGGTTTAGTTGGGGGGATTTTTTATTTTTCTTTTCCTACCTGTGGGGCTGAGAGAAAGCAGAATAACTTTCCTAACATTCCTCCCCACTTCCCTGTTTCAGCCTCCCCAGTTTAACGCCAAGAGAGACCCCCCTCTGCACGCCAGCCAGAAGTAAGATTTCACATTATTGCATCTGACAGCTTTCATTCCTCAGGCACTTTCTTTTTCCTTCCTCAAAGGAGGAGGGGGAAAAAAAAAAAAAAAAGCTATCAAAGATTTCAAAACTCCAGCACCTCCTGAGTCTGCAAAATGCAGCCCCTCGTCAGGAGGGATGCTCTGAGCCGGAGGGAGGGTCGGTGTGATCCTGCACAGCTCGGGAAGAGTTATATTTGTTTGACATTGCATTTGCCTGGGGCCCTTGGAAGATGTTTGCAGTTCTCAATTAATCTCATTAGTTTGGAAGAAGACGGCGGGGCGGGGAGGCAGGGAGGAGAGGCGGGAAATAAAAATAATTTCAGGGGGAATTCTCTTTAATGACTTTTTAAAAACACGTAATTGAAATCGGTGCTGGTGGAAAAGGTTTTAATAGTGCCAAAGACGGCCGAAGGGAAGCGGCTCATAAAAGCCGTGTACGAGGGATGTGCCAGAATAGGGCTGAGCCACGGGGGCACAAAGCTGCTGGGGGGGTGGCATGGGGATGGGGACAGGATCAGGACTCACGGCCGGGTCCCTGTGGCCACAGATGAGCCTTGCCATCATGGAGCGAGCATTTAATTTCCTTTTGCTTCTCTCCTGAGGTTGAATTTGCAAGTCGGGAAACAGTCAGCATCTCCTGCAGCTTGCCTTGGCCTCCCTCGCCGACGAGGTGCCAGCTATTTACCCGCTGTGGTGACACTGGGATGACTTAGGGGGTGGCCTAGGGGGAGGACAAGGCATGGTCTGGACAGGCTCCAGCCCCTCCATCCCCGGAGGGATGGAGGGGCTGGAGCCTGTCCATCCACCCAGGGCATAAAAACCTCCCTCCACATCCATCCTTTCCCAGCCACCTCGCCAGCAGAGGTGTGCCCTCCTCTCCAGCCCCCCGGGCTGAGCATTTAATTGATCGGATTATCCCTTATTTACTAATTAGCAGCCTTGCGCTCAGCCGGCAGGAGCTGGTGGAGGGAGGTCGGGGCTGGGGGGGGGCGAGGGGAGGGGAGCAGTCGGTGGAGGCTCCGTCAGCAATTTGCCGTGATTCATTTCTGCCGGGTAAAAGTGAAAGTTGGCAGGGCCCTTTCCCAGGAGCAAAGGGACGCCACCCGGGAGAGGCGATGCCAGGCTCTGCCCACCTTTCAACTCGCCTTATTTTTTCCTGATTCCGCACCGGGGTTTGGTTTTCTGCGCTTAACGAGCTCCATAATGACTGCCAGAGGTAAAGTCTGCTGCTCCATGGAGGTAGCACTAACAGAGAAGACATAACCCGAGGGGAGGGACATGACACAGATGCCCAAAAGACCTGGCTTTTGTCCCAAAAGAGTTACAAGGACACATCCTCTTGTCCATCAGCCACCCCTCTCCATCCTCCTCCATGCTGCTGCCCACGCCATGGTCCCTCTCTCGGGGTGTTCATCCGTCCTCTCCCGGATCACCGCTCGCTGGCTAGTGCCACCAGCAGTCAGGCGAGTGAATTTGTGTCTCCATACCCGGGGAGAGGCAGACTACAGGATTAGGCCCACCGTGCCACCAGATGGTATTACTTTTATTCCCACTAGCTCTTAATTAGTGAGAATTTGGGGATTTGGGAAAAAAAAAATCACCCAGCACTGTAGCATCTTCTCTTTCCTCCCCTCGTTTGCCATCATATTCCTGCCACTCTACCAACCACCTCCACTGAAGGACAGAAAAGAGCAAACTGTGACAGAAATATCCATCCTTTTGCAGCAGAACCTGTGAGGTCGGCGAGCGTGGCCCAAGGGTGTAAAGATGCTAAAACAACAGAGTCAAAGGAAAAGGCTTAAGGGTTGTGTTGCCAGGCGGCATAAACCAGACAACCGGGGAGGACGGACACTCGAATCCACTGACAATCCATTAGCAGGCTCTGTAAGGAGATGTGAATCCACCTTCTGAGCCAAAGAGCACACCTTTTGACCTATCAACAGCCAAAACCTTCTCTGCTTTACTTAGAGGCATCCCAGGGGCACGTACAAAACAACGCCTTTCCCTCCCAGAAGCTCCAAAGGAAATTCTGCCCGAGGAGAACACCTCAAAATACGTGTCCACGGGTCTGGGTTGCTCCGTGCTGGGGCTGTGGAGTGTGGAGGGTACAAGGCAGCGATGCTGGGGGCTGCGGGATGCACGGGGTGCCCGGGATGGAGGACAAGGTATCCTCCTCCAGGATGGAGGACAAGGTGGCTTCGTCCCATCGGTCAGACGCCGCGACACGGCCACGGTGCTGCCGGCTCCTGGCTGACCAGGGAGAGATGTTGGTTGGGTCCAGGGGGGCAGGTCCTCCCCCCCCCCCACCGCCTTCGCCCCCTTGCCCATGGATCAATTGTGCTCGGAGAGCTCGGGGCTGTATGTAGGTCAGGCACATCGCTGGCTCCACCGCTGCCATCAGGGCATTAAAACGAACAAGGATCCCCCCTTCTCCCTCCATCCAACTCCCCCCGGCGCCCAGCCCTTGGCAGAGGGCGGTTTTGGCTCCCGTCCTAAAGAAGAAGAGCGTTTCTTTGAGGCTTTGGGCTTGTTTGAGCAAAGGCAGAGTGTGTGCAGCTCCTGGACCAGCACGGACGCTGTGCCCTGGACAACGAGCCCCGTACAACGTCCAGACCGAGAGACCAGCTCCCCGTTTGTCTGCGCGCCCGGAGAGCTCTGCGCCGGGAGGGGGAAGGGGCAACGTGACCCACTTCATGGTTTTTCTGTCAATACGGCTGGCATTGCTCCCTCTCGGCTTTGTGAAAGGGATGGGGCTGAACCAGCTCCCAGAAAAAGGGGATGGATTTCCTGGTGCAGCATCCCCTGGGAAGGCTGGGCAGCCCCAGGGAGGAGGGAGCGGGATGTCCCACCCGTGGTTGCTCCCCTGCTTGTCTCTCCTCAGGAGGGGAGCAGATAAGAGAGTGACATCCTAACCTTCAACACCAGGACCTCTGGGTTTGGCCACCCAGCTTTGATTCCCCCCAAGAAGCCTTTATCACTCAAGGAGGAAACCTAAATCCTCTGGGAACTCAGGCTCCTCCCGGGCTGGATGGAGGGGGAGGAGAGAGAGAGAGCAAGCGGAGAAGAAACTTTCTCACATAAAAAAATTCAGTAGTTTAAGGCAAATTTTGCACTCGCTGAAGATTTGACCTTGTGTTCTCTCCTAAGAACAAACAAGAGAAGAACGAGGATGGTATTATTTCGCCTGAAATTTGGAGTGGATCAGACCCCTGCTGTTCCGAGCTCCTGCCACGCATGGCTATAAACAACATGCATTTCCGGAGGATGAATTAAACAGCGAGACCGAGTACTGACTGTATTTCGAGAGATGTTTATTTGTTCCTCACTGCCTCTCTATAAAGAGTTGCACAAGGACTTACTAAATTTTAACCCCACATTGCTCTTGGGTAAACACCGCCCGTGATCCAATGTGAGGAGCCGAGATGAGCCCGTGTTTGCTCCTTCTCTCCGGAGCACGCAGACCCTGCAGACCCTGGGGACAGCCAGGTTGTTCCCCATGGCCGGCAGACCTCTAGCAGTTTTCTGCCAAAAATGTTCTTTGCGAGAAGGTGGGGATGACCTTGGTCTGCAGAAGCGTAGCCGAGCCAGTCTCGGCTCCTGTCCTCCTCACTTGACGTTATGGAAAGGGAAAGGGTGAGAAAAGCTGAATGCTGGCCAAAGAGCTGTGCTGCAACTCCCCAGCGAGTCAAGTCGCAGGAACACCCTTGTCCTGAGGTCCTCCTACCCCAGATCCCACCACCACAGGGAGCTGCGGTGGGTCCTTGTGCCATGGTCCATCCCTCACCTGCCCTTCCTGCCCACAGCGATGGAGAGAGTGAAGTCCTGAGACCTTCCCCCTCCCACATTTGCACTGTCCCACCCAGGATCACTGGTGAACACACAAAAACAGACTAAGGGGGATTAGCACCACCCCATTTCTGCCTTCTGTGATTGCCAGGGTCTAAACAGCCTGCTCTTTTGGACCATCCACCAGCATCCAGCAGAGTGGGGAGTTGGGGCTGCACAGCCATTGGCATTCGAGCAAGAGCAGCCTGGAATGACGGGATTCTGGGGGGGGAAATTGGCTTTGCTGTTCATGAGGGACAGGCTGAGCAACCAGCACGAAAAGCAAAGCCCAGCATCCCATCCCGGCGTGAAAGCTGGGCCAGCTCCCCCTGCCTTACTGAGAGTCCCCAAAGAGTCCCCACCTCCTGACTTTTGGGGGCGTTTCGGGGTGTTCCTTCCACCTTGGGGGGGATGTAGCTACAGGATGCGAGATGCTGAACGTGGCTCTCCAAAAAGAAGCAGGATCTGTGCCTTGTAGAAACACTTCTGAACTCGTGTTTGTTCCCTCTCCTGGGTCTGGGCAGAATGTCAAAGCCTGCTCTGAGCTGGAAATATTTTAAGACTAGCACTCACTGGAGACCGAAACAATGGCAATTCTTCAGCTACTGAGGCTTTTATAAAAGGGCTTTTGACATGGAGGCTGCTTAGGGGGTGGGGGGGTGGGGGGTGGGTTTGTAGTTGGTTTTTCTCCCGGAAAGCAGCGTGCTAGTGCCCGTGTGCGTGTTTGTGCACACACTTTTGCGTGTGCAAAAAAAAAAAAACCTCTTGGTTTTGGGCCGGGCTGTTGGTGGGAATGCCCACGAGGATGCCCCCAGCCCCGCTAAAACACAGCCAGCCCCGGCGAGGGGGGGTTTGAGGCGCCGCTCACGCGGGATGCAGCCAGGCAGGAAGAAGACATTTGAGAGTAAATGTCAGCTTTTGCGTTTCTGGGGTTTGGGGCTTTTTTTAAACACGTGGGTGGGACTTTTTAATGCCCACATGAGGCTGAGACGGTTTCAGTCTCCAGGGCTTCTCTGGAAGATTCACACAAACGCTATGGAAAGTGTCTCTTTGCTCAAGAGGAGGAAATTTGATGCTGCAGAGATTTTAACCCGGGACTCCAGCAAGGAGCCTCAGTGGTTAGTGTGTCATATCTGATAAAGGCTAATCAGCCCTCCTTGAGGCACTGTTCAATTCTTATTTTCATCTGCCTCCCATGCGTATGGCGTTATCTATGAGATGTGCTCCCATGCCAGCAAACCAGTGCAAACTCTGCTCTGCTTCTTCCTTCGACACCAGACCGACAGGCAAGGAGAAGGGTGAAAAAGTACACGACGGACCCCGCGACCAGAGCCCTTGCAAACAGCCCAGGCAGCTCCCAACCAGGTCTTCAGCATTGCCTGGAAACCAGCAGTGCCCAGCACCAGTTTGCACTGGTCGGGGGGGTGGGATCCCACTGGGGAGGGGGTTTCCCCGCTGTCGGCTGCCTGCCCCGACCTCGGCATCCCCTGGCCCGGCTTGTGCAGTTCCACAGACTCCTCTCCTCCCGAGGTGTCTGAAGCCTCCTCAGCAATTACCCCAGCGGCTGTTTGTTCAGGCGATGTGGATTTAGCTCTCCAGCCTCACGTGCAGTGTGTGTATAGGGAAAGATAGATTGCCGCTACTTTCCAGTATAAATCACATTCCTTACAACACTCCAAAGTAGCATTTTCAACCTCAGGGTGCTAATAGGATCCAGCAGGAGAAAGAAATGTCAGCTAAGTAGCGGGCGGCTGTTTGGAGAGTGCAATGGAGCTGATCCACAGCCCCCGGGGCAAAAGGAGCAATCCCGGGGCAAAGGTTAAAGAGTTCAGGAGCACTTCAGCCTACTTAATTGCAACAGGCCTCTTACACACCGCAAGATGGATGAGTCAAGCTGGGCAAGGGGGGCAGAGCGGGGCCGGCAGCATCACCAGCTGGATGCACGCAGGCGGCCGGGGACCACGGTCCCCACGGAGGGGGACCACGGCATCTCCTGCCCCCTCGCTGCTCCCCGAGACGCTGCCGGATGGCAAAGTGGGTCCACGCCACACCGGGACGCCCCCCCCACCCCGGCCACCAGCCCTGTCCCCACCGCTGGGAGTCTGTCTCCATCCTCGATAAATAAATATCCTCCAATAAATGGGAGTTTATTTTGGATGCCGTGGAGGTTTTGCTGCAAGAACTCAGCACCGCACTCAGCCGGGGAGATAAATAACCGGCAGCGAGAATAACTCCAGCCTCCGAGGAAACGTTTCTTGCTCCCCTGAAAATCATAAGGAACATTTTAAGGAGAAAGAGAGGCAATTGGTGTTATTGTTCTTGTCATTTCTACAGGATCTGTTTGTTTGCTGATTTCTTTTTATTTTGAATCTGCAGAACCTGAACATGTCAGCCCCAAGGTGCTTCTGCCGGGAAGGTGCCTCAGATAATATTTTTAGTAGAGTTTTGACTTGTTTCCTGATACACATCTGACAAATGCCATCAAAAGCTGATGTTTTGCATGGAAAAGGTCTTTTGCATTTTTATTTTTTTTTTTTAGCTAAAGAACAAAAAATTATAATAAACATATTTCATTCATTTCTCACCACTGAGGTTTATGCTGTTTCCCTGGTGATAAAAGCACAAGGCTGGCTCTTGAGACATATGCATTTAATTCCCAGCTCTACCGCAAACCCCCGCGATGACCTTGAACAAGCCACTTGGGCTCCCATCCACACGGGATGAGATTTTTCTGTTAAAGCTCCCGTTTTGGCCTCTCGAGCCGGGAGAACATCTGAAAACAAAAGGACCCTGTTCATTCCACGTGGGCGCCCTGCTCCCCACCCCACCGCCCACCCGTCCCACGGGACCCGCACTGCCCTGAGCAGGAGGGGCTCCATCCCCGCACCCCGAAGCCCACCCGTGGGGATGCTGGGCGACGGAGCAAGGGCCGAGGATGCCCTCTCGTGGGAAGAGCCAGGCTCGGCTCCCAGTGCCCCATGGGGACGTGGGCAGAGTCCCCACGGATGGCAATGGGTACCCCTGGTCCTATGGTCCCCGTGGCCCAGGCTGGTCCCCCCCAGAGCCCAGTGACGTGTCCCCCATCCTCCCTGGGATGCAATCCCACCACCAGGGCATCACTGAAACCTTTCCAGGGCACCTTTTATTGAGGAGAGGGGAGAGGAGGGCGTCCTGCCCACCTGTAAGAGCAGGGGTGGGGACAGCCCTGTCCCAGCCTCCCCCCTGAGGGTCCCTTTTCCCCCCCCACCCCAGTCCTGGGGGGCTCAGGAGAGGAGCAGCGCAGCGAGGACGCAGGGCAGCAGGAGGTGGCCACTAGCGAGGCCAGGGGGCGGCCGGGGGGCTCGGGGGGAGCCGTTGCAGAGGTCTGTGTCGCAGCAGTGGATGCGGACCCCCGGCAGCTCCTGCTGCTGGCAGTGACGGGAGGTGGCACAGCCGCTGGTCAGCAGGATGCCCAGGACCACTGCAAAGCAAGCACAGGGCAGGACGTCAGGGGCAGGGGGGTGACAGCCAGATGGAGGGTGATGCTCTGCCAGCCTTGCGCCAGGGGCCAGGTCCCGTGTGAAGGCTTCAAGGCTTGTTTTGATTATTTTTTTGAGCATCACCAGCTCGATCCGGCACCCCCTGCTGCCCCAGCGCCCCCCCGGGGCAAACTCACCACTCTCTGTCTTAATGCAGAACCGGTGTTTGAAGCCCTGGTGGGAGTGGGAGCAGGTGATCACCTCTGGGTTGGAGCATCCCATGTCCACGTTTTTGGTGCCAACGATAATGTTGCAGCCATAACACTGGAGTCCGGACACTAAACAAGAACCATATGAAAGACAATTGGATTTTTCCAGGGGGGTGGAAAAGTACTTCAACTCCTTCCTGGCTGCTCTCTAACGACGGCTTCGCAGCGCTCTCTGCCTTGCCACGTCGCATTAAGCACCGCGCCGGAGCCCGAAGCTGCTGCCACTTGTTTACCCAGCGGGCCCAAAAATATATATATATAAAAGCATCTCCCGCTAGAGGTCAGTGCAAAATCAGAGATTAGCCCGAGATTTCAGCTGGGATCAAACGGTGGGGACAAGGGAGCTCTGAAACAGGGTTTGAAAAGAGTAGGTGAAACCTCCCAACCACAGCCATCACCCAGGCAGGGCTTGGTCACTCTCAGAAACAGCTTTGGCCCGTTTTAACCAAATTCCTGCAGTTTCAGCTGCGCCTGCGTTGGAGACATTCACACCAGGGGGGTGGTTTTCTCCCTGAGAGCGGTCCTGCTTTTATCGCAGGGTCCATCACGGGGGTAAAAGCAACTCAGAAACAGAAGGGAAACCTCATTCAGAGCAACTGTGAGCCAACATGCCTGTCACCCCGGGACAGAGGTGTTGGTGTGACCCCGGGACCGTGGCACTGGTGTGTCCCCAGAGCCTTGCACACTTGTACTGGCGGCAGCTGAGTCCTTCCCTGCAGGGTCGGCGACTGTGTCTGAGAATTGCTTGCCCTAGACCAGCGTGGGAATTTAGCCATTTCTCAGGTTTCTTTAAAAAAAAACACGAAGCCTTCAAAGGATATTCATTTACATCGTCCCTAGAGTGCAAACGCAATACCTGATCCCTGTGTTGATTAATCACAGCAGAAAAAAATCAGGTTGCACTTACTGTTGCCGTTGCCTTTCCCCACCTCTGAGCCCTTCCCGAGGGATCCTCGTCTGCTACCCCGGGGTTTTTGGGGGGGTCCATGAGCCCCCTCGCACAGTCTGGCACGGCGAGGGGAGTCCCTGCCCCAGCAGGACCAGGAAAGGGGAACCCAGGGGATCCCAGCTCCTGGCCCCCGCTCCTTACCCTCATGTCCTTGCTTTGTACAAAACACGATGACATTAGCTCCATCCAAAAAACCTCCAGCACACGGGAATGCACAGCTTCATCACCTGGGGCAGGACGCCCCCACATCCACCCCCAGGATACACCCCACTTGAGCAACCTGGGCTCGGGGAGGATGTGATCAGCTGTAACCCCAAAGCACGGGCAGCCTCCACACCCCGAGGACGGTGACACTTACCCTCTGGGAGGACGAAGACCACGGTCAGCAGCGAGAGGATCCCATGGGCACCCCCAGGCATGTGTCCTGAGAGCATGGGGGCTCGGAGGACGGAACACCGGCGGCTGGGGCAGAGACCACCTCTCCTCCGGCTCTTCTCCCCCCCAGGGCCGTGCACGGCGCTTGATTCTCACCTGCCAAACCCTCCACCAGAACTCAGGGTGCAGCAGGGATCCGGCTGCTCCCCGTGGCCCCCAGTCTGGCGACGTCGATGCTTAATTTCTCCCTTTTCCTCTTGAGAAATTCGCCGACTCCCTCAGTTCCTGCACAGACGTGAGTGCGTATGTGCTACCCTCGGTTATTTCTGTCCTATTTCCTCTGTCCACGATCACTTCCCATTAATACCACCGTGCAGCAGCTCTTGGAGAGAAATTCTCCCTAATCAAGATTTAGTTTTAAATCCACTTCGAAATCCTCTAATTCAGTTGGATTAGGCAGAAGGGGTTTGGGGAGATGTGTGCTTTTACTTTTTTTTTTTTTTATTTATTTTCCCCTCCTCTTTTTCATCTCTGAGCTGCCTCATCTTCACGAACGGACCCACCGGCTTTCTGTGACATATTGTGCTATTTAAAGAGAGGAGGAATAATTTTATTAAAGAGAAGCAGTCAACTAATTTTAAATCCAAGGCTTGAGATTCTCTAGCACAGTATGGCCCTGGGGATGGCCAGGGGGTGAAAGGGAAAACCTGACGGAGGGAGAGGTGGGTTTGAATGTATCATAGTATTCGTGCACAAGAAAATAGTTGCCTTAATAAAGCAGCAAGAAGCCAAACGGGGCCAGTCCCGGGTTTGCATGGGCTCTGGAGGGACCCAGTTGGGGTTGTTTGGAGGTTGGGAAGGGGGTCAGGGGCACAGAGGAGGAAAGCACTGAGCTGTGATGGCTCCCATCCCCCTGGGCCAGGACCAGACCCGCAGCCACGTGGGGCACCATGGACATCACCAACCACAGGATCAGGCCCCCAGACCCCCGCTGGCTCCCTCACCAGTGTCCCCACAAGCAAAGCCCCAGCTCTTGGTGGAGCTAATGGGACTTAGAAAGCTAATGCTTACTAATAAGAGAGCGTGACCGAATGCATGGGATTAAAAAATTAAAATGACAAAATAAGCTGCTTATGTAGCCCATCCAGCAACTGCCTGCTAACGGCACCCAGAATCCCCCACCCTGGGCACCCCAGCCCTGCGGGCACCTCCTCTGCCAGACACAGCTCCCGACCAGGCAGGGACACGGACCTAATCTCCACACAGCATCTTCATTAGCAGGATCGCTCGTTAATATTTCACTGGGAGGCAGCACAAACTTGCCCAAGTCTGGGCATCTAGAGCTCAGGAGGGGCAATTAGCACCTGGGAGAAGTGCCTAAGTAATGCAGCTCATTTATTCCAATCACTTAAACCACCCACAGCATCTCACTTGCCTCCAAACAATGTGATTATAATGAATAGTCTAACACAGCAAAGCCTGAAAGCCTCGGGGAGAAGGGATGAAACGCAGGAAATGGGATTGATTTAAACGCATGCATAAATCAGAGAATTCAATAAGGGGGGGGAAACTAACTTTTAATCCCTTAATAAACTCATTGGTATCTAGAAGGGGTTGCCAGGAGCAGCCTGGGCTCTGGTGAGACCCTGCTTGGAGAGTTGCATCAAGCTTTGGATTCCTCAGCACAAGAAGGACATGGACCTGTTGGAGTGGAGAGGAGGCCATGGAGGTGGTCTGAAGGCTGGAGCCCCTCTGCTGTGAGGACAGGCTGAGAGAGTTGGGGGGGTTCAGCCTGGAGAAGAGAAGGCTCCAGGGAGACCTTGGAGCCCCTTCCAGTCCCTCAAGGGGCTCCAGGAGAGATGGGGAGGGACTCTGGATCAGGGAGGGGAGCCATAGGATCAGGGGTAATGGTTTTAAACTGAAAGAGGGGAGATTTAGATGACATATTAGGAAGAAATTCTTTGTTGTGAGGGTGGTGAGAGCTTGGAACAGGTTGCCCAGAGAAGCTGTGGCTGCCCCATCCCTGGAGGGGTTCAAGGCCAGGCTGGATGGGGCTTGGAGCAACCTGGTCTGGTGGGAGGTGTCCCTGCCCAAGGCAGGAGGGTTGGAACTGGATGATCTTTAAGGTCCCTTCCAACCCAAACCATTCCATGAGTCTATGACTCTATAATTCTATGACTCCATGCTGGGGTGGTGCAGCAGCTCTGGGCAGCTGGTGGCCCCGGGGCTGTGCACGTCTCTGGGCACAGCACCTGGCTCCATCTGCAGACTCGTCCAGCAGATCAGCTCGTCCACGACTGGCACCAGCTGCTCTTTCCTGCAGGGAACCGGGGGAGAAGCTTCTGGAGAGCCGATGGGGACAAGGGACAGCCTGGTGCACGACACCCGGCGTCGGTGGGATGGAAACGGGACACCGGGGTGGGTAAGAACATCACGCTGTCCCCACAGCATCGCCCAGGGCCAGTCTGAGGAGCTGATTTAGCCAGACGTTTGCTTTGGGTTTATTCCCTGGGCATGCAGAAGGCAAAGAACTTTAGAAAAAGGGAANCCAAACCAACCTCTGCAACTGCTTCCACATCTGGAACCAGCGTACGTTTCTTTTTAACTTGTCATTAGCTCGGGTGCCCTTCCAAGAGATTTATCCGCCCGGGGGCAGCAGGAAGGCGGTAGGAAAGGGCCCTCCTCCCCTGCCTGAGAAAAATGGGATTAGCAAATCCCCCGGTACAAACGCGTTCCCACTTAAACCTTCGGGATACCCAGAAAGACGGCTCAACCCTACGCAGATTAGACGGGTTTCGCCCGCAAATCCTGCTTTAGAGCTCATCCCTGCGGGAAGCAGAGCTCCGCCCGCAGCGCCCACCCCCCCGCCTCCGCCCGCAGCTCCCCTCCCGGGGCGGGACTCGAACCGGCGGACCCAGAGGCCCCTCCCCGCCGCCATTAGCGAGGCGGAAGCAGAAGCGCCCTCCCCCGGTGAAGGTGGCCGTTGGGCGGGGGCGCGGAGTCAACGGCAGAGGGCAGTCCAAGAGGATGGGGCCGCTGCGCTCTGATTGGCTGATAGCGGTGAATATATTAAGAGGACGGGAAGATGCGCGCGTCAATGCTATTTTAACGGGGTTTTCAGGGCTTTTACTCGTATAAAAGGAATTAGCGTAAACATTTCTTATGGGAATCAGAAAGAGATGTCAAACTGAGAAGAAAAAGACAACGATAATTTACTCACCCGATCCGAAATGGAAGCAGTTTGATGGACCTTTAAATACCGTCAGGTGCAAACCGCACAGCGTGTTGTATGAAAGGAGAGAAGGTTAGCACTCCCCTTGATAAGGATGGAAGAGGCCCTAGTGGCCTATACAACACGCATACGGTTAAGGCACTGCCACCTACTTCGTGGCATCTAACCATGTTTTTTTTTCTTTTTTCCCTTCCTCCGGTTCCTTTTTTCGCCCATATTCTGCTTTCCCTCAGCCTAAAAGCTCCCGGCAGAACAGAGCCCCACGGTGACAGCTCACTTATCCCCACACAATATGCTCCAGCCCCTATCAGCTAACAAGCAAACCCAGCCCAGTCACCACAATTAGCTAAACCCAGCCATCAACCCACGCCAGGCTGGGCGCAGCTATAGCTGAGAGCTCATGCCAATTTTCTAGAGCACAACTCCTGTGAGAAGCAGCTGAAGAACAAGGGTTATTCACTCTGGAGAAAAGGAGACTGAGGGGAAACCTCCTCTCTCTCCACAACCTGAAAGGAGGGTGTAGCACTGGGATCTATCTCTTGTCCCAAGTAACAGGAGATAAACAAGAGGAAATGGCCTCAAGTTGCACCAGGAAAGATTTAGGATGGATATCTTCACCAAAAGTGTTATGAAATATCAGAATAGGCTGCCCAGGGAAGAGGGTGGGTCACCATCCCTGGAGGGATTCAAAAGACGGGTAGATGTGGTGCTGAGGGACATGGGGTAGTGGTAACTTGGCTGTGCTGTTGATGGTTGGATTTGATGATCTTTAAGATCTCCTCCAACCTCAACAATTCAATGATTCTGTTCCCAGGTGGGATATTAGGGACTTAAACACAACCTTTACAAAGGACAGCTTTCTAGCAAATCCTTTACGTCAGGACTCTTCAGTCTGGGGGAAAAGAAGATCCCTCTTCAAGAGATTTGCAGGGAAACCATCTCCATCTTCTCCACAGCCCCTCGGCTCAGGGGGCAGGGAAGGCCATAGCACACCTGGGCAAGCAGAGCCACTCGCACAAACACCGTTCCAGGGGAGAAGCACTGTGCCAGGAAACATTTTTCAATCTACATGAAAATGCTTTGCTGGAGCAATACACCAGCTCCTCCAACAGCCACATCTTGCAACTGAAAAGGTTCATTGGCCTGGGAGAAAAAGACTGAAAAAAAAAAAAAAATAATGAAAAAATTTATTACTTCAGCAGCGATGCTCACTAAGTCTGGAGACACGGTGTCCTTTCCTGGGGGTAAGGAAAAACCTCAAAAGACAGTGATATTATTAATAGCCACTTTAGCACCAGCTCCACATGAACTCTATTTTTATATTTTAAAAGGAAAAGCTATACCTCATGTCTTGCAGCTGTCTTCTTCACTAAGGGTAGAGCAAGGCAGTCTCCCAGCAGCCACCAGAGGAGAAGTTTGTGCTGTAATTGATTTTCAGTTAACAAGTACATGAGGTTGATACAAAAAAAAAAAAAATGGATTTTTGCTTCACCAGGAACAAAACATCCCCGTAACAAGGGGAACCCTTTGGGTGCAATAAACGCTAACTCCTGGATCATCCCTTGGCCTCCTCTGCCCCTTCAGCTCGACGAGGGCAGATTCCTTTCCCCTTAGCTAAAGGGCTCCGAGAGGGTTTGTACGAATGTTGCCTCTGCTGAGGACACCTTCAGTTCAATCCTCTCACTTTCTTTTAAACAAATTTCGACTTGAGTTATGCCCTTCTTTTCTCTCTCCACAACAGCCACAAAGCACCACACAGCCAGTCCTCCACAGTGGGAGCCGCTCCAGAACTACTTCCTTCTAAAGGTGTCCAGAAGGGAGGCTTCTTAGGACACAGACACTTCACACCAGCACGCTCTTACCACGAACATACACATAAAATCCCACCTTTTTATTATGGCATATGGGGTTTTTTTGTAGTTTTTTTGGATGTGTAAATACCACATGGGTATGACAAAAAGGGAAAGAAATACCAACGCTGAAACAGATACAGAGTCATGCCATTATCAATACAGTTTCATACGATGGATTTTTCAAGATACAAAAAGTCTGGGTCTTTTTTTTTCATTTCTTTTTACATTGAAATAACTTTACAGTGTTCTGTGAGCTCGCTTTTTTAACCAGAAGAGGAAAAAAATAAAAATTAAAGTATGCTGAGAACAACTACAAGCAGGATTCATTTTAATGATTAACAGAAGAACTGTAACTTTGCTCTAGAACAGCATCTATTAAACACACGTAACAAGAGGTAAGCGACTATACAGAAGTTAAGAGGAGGAGATTTCACCACAGGAGTCAAGTCAGGGGCAGGAAAAGGGAAATCTGGAAATCTGCATGGTTTTATTTGGTCACAAAGTTTGAGCTGAGTGTTTAAAATGAAGCACCCTTAAAGATGCAGTACTCCTAGTTAAAATACAGAAACTTCCCAAGACTAGAACCTACATTCTGGAAAAAAAATAAAAATAAAAAATAAAAAAAATTAGACATTTAAAAAAAAAATCCCACACATCTCTAGGCTCGTGACTTAACTTACTGTTACAAAGCAGACCGGTGGCTCCTCCTTAAGCAGCGACAGTGCCCAGAAGTAACGCCACCATAAAGTACAGTATCTTTGGGGTGTCCAACACAAGGCTGACACTTGTAACGCGATGTCAGAACGATCCATTTGCTGCCAAAACATTAGGCAAGAAAAGGAGACACTGCATCTTTTTGTTTGTTTGTTTGTTTCCACCACGTTGCCCGGTTCTAGCAAAGAGCTAAGACGTTTTCTTTGGGCCAAGACTAACAGAAACCACTTTATCAAATCTTCTTCAGGTTTCCTGCCAAACTGGATTTATTATTCTCATGTGGTTTTTTAATATTTTTTTTTAAAAACATCTTTTTCCTGACAGTCTCTAAAGTGATACTGGAACGTTTAACAGTCACTCTTCCACAGTTTAATTGTTTTGTCGTTTTCTAGTGCCGCTGATGCAATGATGTTTTCTGTTGGGTGACAAGCTGTTGAGATTACAACATCTAGGTAAAAAGAAAAGATATAAAAATATCATTATTTACAGCAATGAAATTTGGTTCCTAGCAGGCATTTCTGAAAATACAGCAAGAGCCAAGTTACTATTTCCTTGTAGCAGAATTACAAACATGTTATGAATAACTATTTTCCAACTACTGCCTCTCTGTGAGAGGAAATACCAGCAAAAAAGAATTGAGAGTAAGTAGTTGGAAAGTGTTTGACAGGTTTCAAGATGTGAGAACTCTCCAGATTCTAGTCCTTGCTTACTTCACAGACAAAACCCTTGGCATATTATGTCAGACACAGCTAATAAAATCCCAGCTCAGTTTTTTCTTTCCATGTAAGGTATTTCCAACATCCCATTCAATACTTCGATAGCACTTCATCTTCAGAGCCTTGCCCGAGCCTGAAAATGAAAACCTGCTGCCTCTGGCCTGACTTACAGGCCAAATCAATGGTCCTGCAAAGGAATAAGCATGTTTAAATTCCACAGCACAGCTCCTTCTAGTCCGTACAGTCAAAGTGCTGCTCTCTGACGGGACTCAGACTGAAGTACCCATCAGGTGGCATCTCAATTCCTGCTCGACTCTGCCTTCAAGAACAGGCACACGTACTGACACGTACAAACTTCAGTCCTTACCCTTTCAAGAGCTGCAGTTCCAAAAGACATTAATGGACAAAGTCCCTAATATTATGAGTTGCTTAAATATCTCAACCAGTTCAGAACTCAAGAAAATCTTTTTTGTAAGCTGATGTCAAAAGTTCTCACAGTGGAAGAATAAACACTTGCAACGCCCATAAAAAACCCTTCATAAAAAGGAGTAAACTGCTAGGGTTCAATTAAGCATCAGCCAGTTGAGAATTTTTGAGTCTGACAGTCGAAATTAAATATCAGAGAGAAAATTCTCAAGCTAAACCCTCAGTACAAGCTGACGTGAGGGATGTTATATCAATAAAAACAAAATTATCTTCCACACCTGTGTGCCCTTGTAATTTCTGTACAATCTCTTTTGTCTGAAGGTTCCAAATATAAACCAGGTTGTCTTCTGAACCGGACACGATCCACTGGAGGGGCACAGAAAAAACATAGTTATTTAAATCGTTCTCATCTGTATCTAACTGCTATTCTTCAGTAAACATCTGTCATCGTATGAAAGGGAAATGCCAACATTAGATGACTGCTTGAAGGGGCTCATTCTCTCTCAGCCTCTATTCAGTGCACATGGGCAGCAGAAAGCTTTGCTCTACCGTCATAGGCTGGAGGAGGAAAACCAAAGGAGCAAAAGGTGCTAAGGTGGTTCTGTGTCAGGACTTAATCTCTGCTGATCTGTTCTGTCGTCCCAACCGGAACACATCAACCTATCCTCTGATGGCCAACTGCCGTGTGGCTGCGGCAAACCCAGACAGGAGCGGCCGCTCTCCTGCTGCAGGAAAGCTCTTTTCCACTGCTGCAGCAGGACAGTGGGCTCACCCAGAGACACGGACACCAGAGCTGCTCACAAGGACTCCCTAGGACACCCTCTTCTCCCACCACACTACAGCACCTGTGAACCAGCACCCACCAAAGGAGGTTTCCATCCCCGAACTACTCTTTTTTCTACAGAGAAAAGCAGTAAAAAACTGCATGTTGGTAAAAAGCATCTCAAATAAGTACTAACCTTTCCACCGGTAACGGAGAAATTTGCAAATATGCAGTACTTCTCATTTTTGTGTCCTGTGTACGTCTTCAGGCACTGAAAGTAAAGAGCCACAAGGCACGAATACATCTGAGAGGTAGTTTTCTCAGTAAAGGACAAGCTCTCTTGGCTGAGCAGACTAAACATCTGCCTGTGCTTCCTACCCCACCACCTTATCTAGAGGATGCAGAGGCCATCTCTGCCCTACAACACTAAACAATTTGAGAGGGAAGCCCTCAGTTTGCCACATTACCACAGAGAAAGAAAGAAACAGCAATTTATTGTTCGTAAGGAGAAAAATGCAGAAACATAGCTTTACTTAGTGTCTCAGGGCTATACAGGTGGTCAAATCACTTTTTTTTATAGAGGTGTATTAAGTCCTCTCCAGTAAGAGGTACTAATGCTTTTTTCTACAGTATTCATAAAATGCTTGGCAAGCTTAAAAAGCATATACAAAATCCAGATCTTCCTATAAGCTTAGTTAAGTCTACATAGTGAGACAGGATTGTTTTTACCTTTCCTTTGCTGTAGTCCCAAAGTTTAAGAGTGCTAGAAAACAACAGAAAAACAAAGATCTTAGTTCTCAGGTTTTTTTCTTCTGACAGTTTCCCAGAGGCAGTAAAAGTTTCTTCTTATCAGTTTTTAAAGTCTACATGGATCACTTTAGCCTGGCTTCAGAATGCAGCGTTAGTTAACCCCAAAGTATAAATTTTACTGCCATGCCATTCATATTCTCCTCCTTTTTTTAAAAAATACCTACTTGTCCAAAGTTGCAGCTAGTATGTATTTGCCATTTGGGGAGAATTTCACAAAAGACACAGGAGGGTTATCATCATCTGCAGCGAAAATAAAAGTGATATTAAACAGTGCACAGCTGTATTGTCTCATTGACAGAACTTCTTTTGACAATAATTTGTTGTTATTTGTTTCACTGAAATAGGCTTTCAGTTTTGTTGTCCCTTGATATTTCAGAAAAATCAGAGGTGTAAGGAAGGTGATTGTTTTCAGTAATTTAAGAAAAGGATATTAAGCATTTTTCCAACAAATATTTTAAATAACCATTTGTAACTACATTTCCTTCCTCGCATCAGTACTTATCAGAGCAAGACTGTATCTCTACCTTTCAAAAATCATTACATTAGAATACATGCCATCAATTTGTAGTGTCATATAACTCAACTATATAACGCTCTATAAGAATATGGAGGTCTAGGGAACATATGCCCAACAGGTGGTTTCCTTTTATTAGCCATGTTCACAAGATGCCTCGTGCATCTTGCAATAAAAGCAGGCAGCTCCTGTAGTCACAGACTACTCGTTTCCATCGCATCCACAGCACAAATCTCTATCGTTACAACTTTGAACGGCTGTACAGCGAGCCCTACACAGCTGAATGGTAGAAAACTTTGGAAAACTCTCATTTGTCCACCTACACTACACAGCTCTCAAAGCTTAAGCAAGTTCCCATTCACGTGAGAGGACAGTTTCTCTTATTGCAATAGACGGGAGGACAACAGGTACTAACAGAATGGCAAGAACACGGCAAAACAGAGCTTCAAGAAGCCACTGTTCACAGCAACAATGCAGAGTATCTTTTTCGCAAATTAACAACGAAGACTAAAACACAAGAAGTATTCCTACTTACCTATGAGAGTTTTCAAGCACTGGCCTGATGCTGTATCCCAGATTCGACTATGAAAACCAAACAAGAATCATTACTGTTGGGTCTGAAGCCTTTGTTCTGATTTTAACTTTACAAATAAAAGTAGAGTTTTTTTAAACGCAAAAGGTTTGAACAGTGCCACAAGAAATAACCACTTACCAGAGTCCATCATAGCTACTTGACACTATCAGGGATCCATCACGATTAAAATGCACCTGCAATATTACAGAAGGGGAAAAATAACTTTACTGATGTTCACAAAGATCAAATTTTTAAGCCCCACGGAAAGTACTTCCATTACCGACACTGCAACACATGTGGATAGAAGCAGGAAGTCAACATGACATCCAAACAATAGGCACGAGTTTAGATGGGTAACATGAGTAAAGTCAAGATTCTTTGCCCCTCAGTTTGTCTGGTGTAATCATGAAGACGGAGGGATGTTAACTACAGCTGTTTATTTGAGCATCAGGGACTGGAGTACATGTTTCTGCAGAAGCTAAGAACACCTGAACACACAAATACTCTGTTCAAACAGCATTAGTTGCTCAAATAATAGCAGTATCAAATTCGGGGATAGTATACCTTATAATTATAAGGGCACAAAATTTAACCTCATATGTAGCCACATATATGTTTTAACATCCATCTATTCCCTTGAACTACACCTCAGAATACTGCTATTTTAAACAATAATTAGTACCAATGTTCATTTGTAAGTGTGAAACATCTTCTATACAAGGTAGAACAATCGCATTATGACAGCCATGGTTTAGCACATCTGAGGCCCAAATTTTTTTCAGTTCCCTTAATTTCCAAAATATTAGGAGTTGAACACCTACTGTTCTTCCTTCATTTGAATGGACACTGCTGTGTTCCAAGCTCCTTTTACCTATTGAATGAATGAGATTTGAAACAGAGCATACTATGGAACTGCCCTGCTCTGGATTTCAGCAACAGCTTGGAAGAGCACAGAAACAAAGATGTACAGACCGTTCTGACCCTCAAGTGACCACAAATCTGTGCCCCAGCATCAGACTGCCAGACCCAGGCCTGATGGGCGCAACACTGTTCGCTGCTCCCCACATTAACAGCCAAGACCAAAATCCGTATCGATCGTACAGAAAACACTGCTCATTTCGTTCTCATTGAGCAACAACCACTGGCAAATCCACCACAGCCCATCCACCACACCGTGCTAAGGACCCCATAATAAGAGTTAGAGCACAAACCCACTTCTCCGTCAACAGAGCAGGAGAGGAGCTCTGCTAAACAAAATAAGCATGTCAGCGTGTTCATTTACTGGAAGGGACTTACAGCTGAAACCGGGTCAGAATGAGCAGGCAACGTCTTGAGGCACTTCCCTGTCTTCACATCCCATATCCTCACGCTTTCGTCAAACTGAAGATTGAAGAAACATGCACAAGGTGGTTTAATGATGCTCCTATTCCAAGCATGCAAGGTGTGACAGCCTGACAAGCTGCACGTGCCTTCCTCCAGCTGCACTGCAGCTGCGTTAGAAAGCACAACGCAGGGTGAAAATAACAGACTGGGAACACAGCTCCCTGAACTCTTCCTCTCCGCGCAGGAAGGTGCTGGGGGGGGGTTAAGGGCTTTGACTGTGTCCCCAAGCAAAGACAGCAGTGACACTGCACCACTCATCCGTTTGTGGAAGACAGAGAATTGAAATTCTAAGGGGTTGTGACTGGTACCCTCTGCTCACATGGTTAGCAAAACTAACACCACTTTATAAGGCAAGCAGCCACTCTCTGTGACCAAGCAGGCCACATACGTGTCCCCTTTCCCTCATTATCAGGCCCTGAAGGTCCTGTGAACCAAGAAGACAAACCAAACAGATTTCCTCTTCCCCTCCCTACCACCCTGGAGATTCCTGGGCGCCAGGCCGATTACTCCCTTCCCCACCAGCCTTGAAGGTCCCAGGCACCCGGCCAAGCCCATGGTGGTGGTGACCACCCATCCCACAGCGGGGAAGACTAACAGCACACAGAGCACTGCCTACAAAACCAAGCAGTTACAAGTCCTAAGGGGGAACCTGGACCACAACTGCTGCTGGACACTAAGACCATGACCCCCCAGGAGCCAGGGATGCCCCCACCATCATTTGCTTCCTCCAAGGACTGGGTGAGTGATGTGTATTCTTTTATATGACTTTGGAGCCTAGATTATGATTGTTCTATCGACACAGCAAACCATGTGTTAAGATCTGACCTGACCTGCAGAGGGTCCAAGTGATCAGAAAACATACTTTGAGTTAAGCAAGAATCTAGGTGACTAGAAATTATAAGTTAAGTTGTATTATAAATTCTGTATTATGCTACCTATAAACGGTACTACATTGATTCTGCTTGTAGAAATCCTGTGCCATTCTAATAATAAATTCTGTGCTATACTAATCATAATATTCTGTTAAAAAAATAAAGCTTTAATTGTAACTACAATTTGGTGCTGTCATGACTCTGCCAAAGATCCCTAAAAGAACCTGTCTGTCCCCTCAGTGTCAGGTGCAGCACTTGCTGCACAAAGAAAAAGAAAAAAAATCACTTACTGATCCAGACACGATGAGGTTTGACTGAGGGTTAAAGTTGCAGCAGAAAACATAGTTACTGTGCCCTTTCAATGTCTTCAAGCACTTACCCTGAAATAAGATTTAGCAGAGTTAAATATACAGCATCCTTCACAGCCATAAATGCATTCAGATAAGCTGCACTAAGGTTAATCACTGCTCATAAAGAAACCACCTCTAACCCCAGAGTTAGAAGGGCAGAGGACCAGCTACAGCAAAACAACAGGAAAGAAAAAAGACATTTTTAACGACAGCCAAGTTGCAAACCCTTTGGGCAACTTAAGAGAACCAAGCAGTTTAACATACCTAATCAAAATTCAACCAAATTATCCAGTTCTTATTGTAATCACAAAAAAAAGGAAGGGGGAGAGAAGCAAAAATAGGTGAAGTTATGATAAGAAGTTACAAACCACTTTTATTCGAGAGGCTGCTTTCAGAAACAAAGCCTGCAGTTGTATTGCCATTGTAAGGCTTAAGTGCTCTCAGAAGACAACCAGGCTCCTCATGGCAGCCATAAGCACCCCCTCTTTCCAAAAACAGATAGCACTACTCGCTCATCCTCACAGCCCATTCCACCAGCAGCTCATTATAAGCAGGAAAGAGTATTACCCAAAGGGGAGCCAGTGCTTAAACCCTCACTTTCTCTCATCAGAGCACACCAAGGCTGTGTCTCAGAAGAACATCAGCTAATGCTGGGAAGAAGGAAGGTAAAAAATAGTTTCTGTCCTTACCGAGCTCACATCCCATATTTTGAGAGTTTTATCATCAGAGGCAGAGACAAGAAGGTTGGAATCTGATGACCAAGCAACATCAGAGATACCCTAAAACAAAGGAAAACAATGCTCTTCTCAGCTCTGTTTGTTCACTGACACAGGAAAATGGAAAACACAGACTGCGTATTATATTCACAGCCAAAGCATGAAAGAAAATTCAGGGTTGGGAGTTGGGAATTCATTATTTGACTGAGTTAACAGCTCCTTTGGCACTTGTTCATTTTAAGCTGAGCCATATACTCCAAAAACATCAATGGCTTGTTCACATAGCTCTTACTGTGAGCTCTTACTCTCACCAACACCCTTTCTTGGAATTCATAAACAGTATGCTATATAAACTAATCTGAATAAGTGGCTTCTCTTCATGACAAATGGCTTCTTCTTTATGGTCTGAATCCCTAAGGGCTGGAGAAGAACAAGATTCTACTGGTTTTTCTTTTGGTGAATCTTCATTTTCACTTACGAAAATTTAGCACGTGAGAAACTTTCGAAAACAAAACCGAAGGGTTTGGGAGTTTGAGTTTTCTTTAGAACTTTGCCGAATGAGTAAGTGTTGTGTTTATGTAGGCAAACCCACAAGAAAAATTCAATCTCCTTAAAAGGCAAGCCACTCAGCTCCATATACAAAGGAAAGAGGGAACAGTTTACAGGGCTTTTCACCCAAGAATGCACTGTCCGGTGTCTGAGGTTGGTGTTCCTGAAATGGAGGGGCTAAAGAAATGGGGAAGGCACTGTGCATGCAGGTATACTCCATTATCGGCTGCACTTCACCCATATTTCCAGCCTGACCCAGTATTACTCCAGCAATTCCAGTCCCAGGCTGTTGTACAGGACTGTATAAACAAAGTAGTACAAACCGAGACGGAAGAACAAGCCTTTTACATGAGTCAAACTAACCAAGGATGGAAATTTCTAGATGAGGAGAAGAAAGCAAAACTCTTTACAAGTAGATTGGATAGTAGGAAAAATTTCTTCACGGAAAGGGCTGTCAAGAACTGGCATGGGCTGCTCAGGGAAGTGGTGGAGTCACCATCCCCAGAGGTATTTAGAAGACATGTAGATGTAGCGCTCAGAGACATGATTTAGCGGTCGACTTGGCAGTATTAGGTTTGCAGTTGGACTTGATGACCTTAAAGGTCTTTTTCAACATAAACAATTCTATGATTCTCTTAAGTAAATTCATATTCAAGTGCATGGCAATCTCCTCCTACTTACCAGTTTATGACCAGATATTGTTTTCTCAAACTTGCCATCATATGCTCCCCAAATCTTAATGAGTTTGTCAGCAGCTGGAAAAGAATGTGCCAGTTAAAGATATTAACAGCACTAACAGATACAGGTGTCCCTTCCAGGTGGAAAGAAATGCGTGAACTACATCTCTGCAAACCCTGGGTCGGTCTCCCTCCCCAGGCAGACCCAAGTGTAGAAAGCAATATGTAATTGGTAAAGAACAGTTTTGTACACGCCAAGCTGCAGCAGCTGAGATTACATAAACTGCCTGGAATGCACAAAGTCTCCAGCTGCTTTAGTTTCTCTGATGACAACTTGGGTTTCTACTTTTGTTTTAGATTGCCAGTGGTGAAAGTAGTACCGTTCCATAGGAATGCTGAAACGCTTCTGCTCAAAAAGAACAAAAATTACACCACAAGCTGGACTGAATTAATGCCTGCAAAAACCCAAACATATTATCCATGTTAACTTGCAAAACACACCAGAGAAAAAGGTTGATATTTGCTAGAGGCAGAGGTTGGAAAACCTGGGTAGAGGAGAGGGGGGGCACTTTCAGAGGATACCTAAATGTAAAAATTATTTACATATAGTACATTGCACTGGCCTTATTAAGGCTATTTGCAGTTAAGCCAAAGACCTCAGTCATTCCTATGTCTGGAAGATGTTCACGTTGCCCTCACCATCATATTCAGCAATGCTGTTTCCTATTGCCCTGTCCTTATACATGGATACTCTCTGGATCACAGAGTCACATACATGAGTTTTCAAAGGGAAGTTGTCCAACAATGTTGACTACCAAAAAAATTTAGGAAATACCAAATGACAGGAAAAGGACCTGATCTACCACTTCAGAGAACAAGCAGTGAAACACTATAATAACCTTCCCCACATTTCACTGGGGTAATCAAAGGCTCTGACTTATTAACCACCACAGGCACAGAGGACAGAAGCACATGGCCAGGCTGCCATAACCACACTCTACAGCCCAGTCAATTAGCGCAAAGCCACCCTCCTTTCCCAGAGCCCAGCTTCTGCCTGCAGATACTGCACACAAAGTTTAATTTAAAAGCTTAAGCTCTGTCTAGCGATACAGAAAAGCTCAAGGGTTTCCTTTGCACAGGAAAAGAATCCTCTATTTGCTTTTGCCCATTTGCTCAGTAAGGAAACCTGAAAAGGCAAGAAGTCTCCAACTTGGCAATGCACAGAAGATCCAGTGTTCAAAGTAATAGAATTTAAAAAGCTTAAAGCAGATTATCTCAAAGACTGACAGCTTTGGGATTGCTCCTCTTTAACAAAAATCACGACACTACATTCCTCCAGCATCTGATGAGGGCAACACTAAAGACAAGCAGTTCTCCAAGGCCCACATTTGCATGTTTCAGATGAGATAAAAAAAAAAGAAAGCAATACTTACAGGAGCTGGCTAGCCACTCGCCATTAGGACTAAACTTTACTGATGAGACTGCCTTTGTATGTCCCGCTAACGTGAACTTCAGAGCATAGTTTGGTTTTACTGGTGCAGGCTGTAAGAAAAATATATATGAATGAGTTGAATAAATTCCAAATTTAGTATCTCAGTGACAAGCTCTGTATCAGACTGGGTCAGTACACAGTAATGGACTGCATGACTGTTCACCATAGTAGATATTCCAGCATTTACGTTTCCCCCCTCCGCCCCCCAAATTAAAAAAATAACAAAACAAAATGCACACCCTTGCTGTCTGGGGACAGCAGTGCCTCACTGGTGCATGCACAACACCAAATTACCTTTAGTGTGAATTTCATCCAAGCCAATAACAAACAGGTGAAAGTAATCCAACAGCCCAACCAGAAAGTGTCTGGCAGATCAAGATCATCCTCTCCGTCCGGATCCGTGAAGAGCTTTTAAGTGTTTGCAACTTCCATCCTTATCATGAATTAAATCACAGGCCAATTCCTCCAAACCCCTAAAATACTTTTTTTTTTTCACCTTTTGTGAAAGGTTCAGATAGACAGTAACACCTCCTTTAAGCATTTGCAGGCTTCAAAGAAACTGAATAATGACTGCCTGCCCACTTTGCAGCTACTGTCACAGATTCACCAATTCTCTGGTTGCCTCTAGGCACCCCAAGGATACACCCAACCTGCCTTTGTAATGCTCAAAGTGACAAGTATCTCATTAGCAAGACTTTCCACTAAACCAAAAAAAAACCAAAAAAACTCTAGCAAAAAAAAAAAAAACACAACAAAAGAGGCTGTACTCCACTTTTCCCACAAAATCCTCAGCACTGTTTTCAGCTCGAGACAACAGCAGAAGCAGAAATCTGGAGAAGCTCTTAATCTATGTGAGAATTCAATTCTCTAATTCTGGTTTGCCTGTTGAATATGCAGGTAGTTGTATTTACACGGATATTGTTCGGAGCCCCACACACACCTTGCTCTGATTGGTCGAGGAGGAAGGAGTAGATTGTGTTTTGGTGGATTCTGCATCTGGCTTCTTTTCTTCTGTTGCCATGGTTCTGAAGCTGGCAAATGAGACTTATGGTGCTTGAAGGGGAGAATGAATGTGCTGCTGCAAAAGGCGGCCCTTGCCACGGAGAGGAAAACGACACTGAAAGGAAAACCTGGAAGAAAAACCAGAATATTCTCATTAGTTGTCAAAGAGACTCTCAGCAGCTAGAAGAATGAGATTAGCTTAACTACAGGTGACCAGAAACCAGTATGAAACCCCACATTCTGCATCTGTTTAGCAACACAGCAGTATTTTAGGCCTTCAGACCTACTCACGTGCAAGACCAAGAACCCAAGCCATGGCCTTTTATCACTTCTTGGAAAGCTTTTTTTCCCCACTCTTTTTCGCTTCCAAATGGAAATAAAGCAGTATAGCCTTTAGGTGCGGTGGGGTTTTCATATCATATTCCCCAAAATACTTCTAAGAAGCACTCAGAACATAGTAAATACCACGGTTTGCACAAGAGGTGGAAGGAACGACCCAAGGCCTTCTCTTTCAGACATATTAAGGTACAGATTAAGAGACCATAACGAGCAGGAAAAAAAAATAACAGGCCTTCCCAGAGCTTAAGCCCTTATTAGATTTCCTTTCACCTCGGAATGCAAGCATTTCGGTCTCGTATTTCCTTCCTAGATGGTTGGAGCATCAGATCATACCCTCCTCTGCCCAGGACTTCCACCTGACTGAAAGCCGGCCTTTTGTACCAGCCTTGTTTTCTGGAACAAAACCTGCCCGAGCGGGAGCCGGCGCTGGGTGACCAGGGCCCAGGCTGCTGAGGGAACCATCATCTCCGTTTGGAACCATCTCCATTTCATCCTCGTAAAGGCAACCCCCCCCCAACCCCCAGCTCTCCCTGAAAGGATTTCTCTTCCAAAGCCTCCTCCCAACGTCCTACCACCGCTCTCCCCGCGGGTGGCACCACATTTGGGGAACCGCTGGCTCCTCCAGCCACCCCTGCCATTCCCACCATCCCGGGGAGGGGACGGTCCCCCCCGCCCGCCCTCCCTCCACGGGAGGAACCGCTGCTCGCGACACCCCGAAATTTTTTTAAAAGTTGTGGTTTTTTTCCTGAGGTAAACCGGGTTCCTCCCGCCTGGGCACACACACACACCACCTCAACCCCCATCCCCTTCCCCGGGCCCGACACACCCACCCGTTACAAACGCCCCGTCCCCGCCTGGCCGCGATGGGACCCCAAATTCTGGGAGGGGGATGTGGGGGGGGGGGGAGGAGGATCGGTTAAGGTGTGTGGGGGGGGTCCCAGCCCGCGCGCGGCAGCCCCTCATGCACGCGCGGCGGCCCGCGGAAGGCGGGAGGGGAAGGGAGGCGGGGGGGGGGAGTGGGCTCCGCGCGCTGCCTGAGGGGAGGCGGCGGCAGCGCGCGCGGGGAACGGCGGTGCGGGAGCCCGGCGGTGAGGAAAGGAGAGAGGAGGGGAGGGGAGGGGAGGCGGGCCGCCCCCGCCGCTCTCGGTGACTTACCGGGGAAAAGGAGGGG